>QLNU02003945.1:0-12886 GCA_006491805.2 Dysdera silvatica | reverse complement strand
AACAAGTTCAGGCTCCAGAACTTCATTGATATACCGGTTACTTTTAAGATTAAACACAATTCGTAGCGACAGAGATCGTCCATGATATACACAATCGCACCCCAGACCATAACGCTGAGGGTTCGTCCACTATGACGTGGATAACGTACTCTGGAAGGTGGCGTTCACCGGTATAGCGCCTAACACGGAAGCGGCCATCACTGTACCTCAAATTAAAGCGGGATTCATCAGAAAACACCACTTGTTGCCAATCAGCATGCCAGTCTCTATGGCCATGAGCCCATTGTAGCCACAGGCACCGATGGTTGTACGTCAGAGGGATCCTATATAAAGGAACTCTTGCACACAGTCCACGGTGCAATAGAAGCCGACGAATTCATAAAGCACACAATGATACACCTGTAGGAATGCACCAACGTTCTGCTAACTGTCCAGATAAAGCAAAACGGTCCTTCACCACCATGCGGACCAGGTGTCTACTATTCCGTGCTGACGTCACCTTTCGGCGTCAACTCCCGGATTTCCGAGTTGTCTGGTTTTCTTGAACCCACTGCTTCCACACTCGCATCACTGTGCTGCTTTTACACACCATACGAGCTCCTATTGCACGGTAAGAAGACCCTCCTTCACGAAGGCCGATCATTCGTCCCCGTTCAAACTCCGTAATTTGCTGAAATGTCGCCCTCTTTCATTATAGAGGCATAGTGGCGTCTCATGTAACGTTTACCACTAGCAGATAACCATACACGCCCCGCTACAGCCCTCTATTTATACGAATCCATCAGCAGTTCAGAGGGCGCTGTTCAGCCCACGCACACGCGATGACTCTGAAATTCTAATCATTTGAATAGCATACCCGAATTTGCATTTCCTGAAAGTTTCAGCACAATCACGTGATTCCTTCATGATGTTGCAATTTTTACAAACATGAGTATAATTAATTAATTCATAACAGGTTCACTAGAACCTGTAATGTATACCGACATAGACGCCTATAAATAGATGATAAAAGGGGAGGCTCAAACCTCCATCTCTCTGAAATATTTGCATATTTTTAATTGTTTTTTTACGAAAAATGACAATATGTTTTGGAAGAAATCCGCTCCCCCGCCTCCCACCTTCAAAAAAACCCATACGAGCGCCTATATTTCAAGATAAAGATAAACTTTATTTAAGCAGAATGCATACAAAATGAATTATACACATGAAAATATACAAAATGAAATATACGTATAAAAGCTGCCCAGGTTTCCACAACTCGAATATCAGACGCACTTCATCTGCATCACCCCCCCCCCACAAATAGCATCCCGCAAATTACAAATAAACAAATAATAATTTATAAAAATAAATAGATAAATGTATGCCCAGCCATCAATAACGTAAACATGACAATGATTATATACCAAAATAAATTGCTATTACCTTGACCAAATTAAGAAAATAATAAATATAATAATCATAAACTAATCAAATATAAATATAAAAGCTTTTTAAATGAAGAAAATATGTGTATAGGTTTTAAGTCATTAGGAAAGGAATTCCATACCCGAGGACCCTGTTGATCCCAAGCGGGCCAAACCGATATTTGTTCTTGCTCAAATGGGTAGATAATAATGAAGTTCACTTTATAGATTCTATATATTCATGTCCCGGTCAGATGCGGCAGCATAATGCCAATATTAGTATTATTGCTAACAAAGTTATATATAAATAATGCAATTTTAAAATTTGGAAGTTTATCAATTGTTAATATTCCCGACTGTCATAAAGGTATCAGCAGAAGAAGAGTTGTTACATCACTTACATGCATGGGTGCCCATATATGGGGCGAAGGCCTGCCCCCAGCCGTTCAAAAATTTGATTTCCCCGATTCTGCTATGTATTTACTTTAAAAAAATTTGCAGTCACATTTTAAAATAAGATACTTTTTAGCTTATTACGAATTGTCAAGAAGTATTAATTATTTTTTGCAGCGTTTTGGTATCTAGTATATTCACTAAAATCCTCGACAGCTTTGAAGAGGAGGTAATAATTTTTCTCAGCCCTAGAAGTACTCTTAATTGTTCTCAGCCCCCAGAAGTACTCATATGGCAGCCCATGCCATATGCATCGTTAGTCTAACATTTTTTTTTTTTAGTAAAAGTAAGCGATGAAGGTTATATGCAGTAGTTTTCATGTGATAATAAATATGGGAAAACAGAAAAATAGTATAAGTTAAAAAGAATATTCACGAGGAGAAAGAAACGAATCGTTTTTATTATATCAATATTTCTTATATATTATATGCTTAATTTCGAACATAATGTCTAGATATAAAGGTTCATTTAAGATTAGATTGTAGTATAATGCCTACAAATTTGGTTTCCGTAAAAGAGATATAATACCATTATCAATAATATTATTTATCAGATCAATATTAATATTTATCAGATCAATATTAATATTTTACTTAAGTGTAAAAGGACATTTAGTTTTGCTCGCACTTAACGTGAGATAGTTTATCCTAAAGAATTTGACAAGATGATTGATCTTTTCATTAGTCATAAGAGGTAAAACGTTAACATCCTTATGCGAAAGAAAAATGCTAGTATCGTCAGCGTAATAAATTAGTTTTAAGCGAGTAGCTAAAGCAAATATGTTGTTAATGCAAAAAGTAAATAGTAAAGGGCCAAGTATTGAGCCTTGGGGGACCCCGCTGGGTATAGTCTTTAGTTAAGATCGGCCTACTCCGATGCTCACAATCTTCCGTCGATTTCTTAAATAACTCTAAAGCAAATTATTTCAATACCGCAGGTGCCCGCTAATTGAAGTTTGTACAATAACCTTTTGTGGCTTATGGTGTCAAAAGCTTTGGATAGATCAAAAAACACCACAGTTGTTGATTGCTTATTATCTATAGATAAATAAATGCAATCCAATACCGCAAGGAGTGCCAGTTCTGTTAATTTATTTTTAGAAAAACCATATTGATTTTTATTAACTATAAAATGCTTGTTAAAAAAATCCAAAAGTTTCTCATATAACAATTTCTTTAAGATTTTATTGGATATTGTGAGAACCGAAATTGGTCTGTAATTGGAGACCTTTGATGTACACCCATTCTTAAATACAGGAGTCACAGACGCGATTTTAAAACCATGCGACACCACTCCGGTGCAGAAGATTAAATTTCGGTACTTGGAAATCCGCCACTAATTTTGAGTCCAACTGCTGTTCTACGTTTCAGTTCCTGTATCATGTTCTGAAAAGTCCAGTGTAAAAATAACGATATTATTTGTGAAAAGCAGATAATTTAAACTCTTTTAAGTTTATCTCTATTAATATCTTTCCCAGTTTACTATCTGAAACATTTTCTGTTGAGATGTAAAATTTAGAGATAATATATATACACATCCCTTCTGTTTCTCTTTCACCCTCTCCCTTCTCACTGGATCGCTAAAGAAGTTGACCTTTTTTTATAAATTTCCTTGATAGATGGTCATGGTTAACTGTACTGAATCGACTTCTACATAATTCAAGTTCTCTTGGTTAAGCTGTGACGAACATTTCACGCAAACGTCAGGTTAACGCTTTTTCCAAGATTGAAGGATTTTGCAAGCGCTTCTCCTCTTTTCCACCATTTTTTCAAGATATTTAATGTTTATAAGATATTATTCCCCTCCTCAATGTTCACCCAATTGCAAAACTGATCAACTCACAAAGCCACCGAGGATTGTTTCTTTTGGAATTTTTCGTGGGGGAATGAAGTTGACTAATGATTTTAGACACCCACCTTCTTAGCTCAGACTAGAGCCTTTTATGTATAGAAGAAAAAGAGTCACCGCCCTGGGCAGGAGTCAAACTAGGGACCCTCCTTTGGAATCAGGGTGCCTTAAATCTGGGCCAGGACAGTGACTCCTTTGCTCCTATACATAAAAAGCTCTAGTTCGAGCAAAGAACATGTCGTCAAGAATTACTAGTCAAGACATTTAATGCAATGTCATCATCATCATCTACTATTCTTTTGTTTTTCTTACTTCTAATTGCATAAACAGCAATGTAGAGTGTTTAAAATTGTTGGAGGGGAAAGCATACATGATATATTTTTATACATTACAATATATGTGAAATTGCAATTTCATTTAAATTATTGGGGTCTCGGGATCCACCGACTCATATAACTCTACGCCTATATTCGTAAGTTACTTCCTACAGGGTTTTGGATGCTGTTTTCTACGGTTTCAATATATTTTTCAGTCGCCTCGCCATTTCTTTCATGCAAGTGCTATTAAAATCCTCTTATTATTTTCTATTTTTTAGTTCAAGTTTTTGATCGGTCTTCTCTTTTAGTGCAATTTCTTTCATCCCGATTACAATAAGCATCCTTTAATCTTCTTACAAATTTTATTTTAGTCGGAGGATTTCCTCACTAACACAATCGAATTTTTATATATATTTTTTTAATATGATTCTGACATTTTGTGAGTAAAGTTACATAAAGTTTTGCATTTTTAGCTCTAGAAGTGAAATTTCGTTTGTCGATTATCATCTGTTTGTGCCTTTTCACAAGCCATCTTGTTTTCTTGAACGATTTCCCATCACATGGTTTTATTGTAATACTTTCATCGCAAATTCAGTAACTGTGTGAGCTGGACATTTCACTAGCTTCTGAGATACCAGTTTCTATAAGTCCTAGTTCAGAAGATCGATTTTCTATTTACAACTTGAACACGTCAAATCGTTATTAAATCTCGTTCCACCAATCTTCTTAAATGCTTGCTTTTCGACGAGCTCCTTCCACTCCAATTTTATATTAGGAAGCAGTTGATTTCTCGCCATTTGTCGTCACTTCCTGTGTTAAATATATCTACTACGCTGCAGTATTCTGTAGATTTCTTTAGTCGTCACGATGTGATCAAATCCACTAATTTCTCTATTACCGTGCAGCCGTATCCATTTCCGTTGTGGTTTCTTCTTGAAAAATGAGCGTTCACGTTGCCAAGATTTTCCTTCTGCACTTATACCGATAACTTGATCACCAAGTTCGCTTATTCTACTAGATTCATGTGAAATCATTGGTATTTCATCACACTGATATTATCTTGTGCTAAAATCGCGTATGATACTCTTGATGTGGCACTTCACATTGATATCCATTTGCTTAATTCTCTATAAAAATTATTCGACTTTCTCATAGGAATGACTTGAGCTTGATGTGTGTTTTTGCAAGATTTACGCCTGGTATGAGTGCGTTAGTTTAATTGCAAATATTTCAGTTCACTGTAATGTTCTATCAACTTCCTGAATCGGCTTTTATTGTTTTATTAATTAAAAATCTAACATCATTTGTCTCTTCATTTTCCATTCCTCTGTATCAGTGGTTTTTAACTTTCATATGACGTGACCCCCACTCCCCCTTGAAGTTTTGTTAGGTTTTTGACGCTCCCTTGAATTCTTTGCTACATTTTTACATCCTATCTTCTGTCTCCAAGGAAGAGTTCAAGTATTACGTAGGCACTTTGGGGGGTGGGAATTGTTGTTATGCTTATTTCCCAATGTTTGCCAATGTTAATTTTTGCTTACTAAGGAAAAGGGGGTTGAAATGGCCAAAACATTGCTTACGTAATATTTGAACGCTCCCCAAATAATAAATAAATATCAAATATAATGTATATTTGCATTTATAATGTTTAAAAAAAAGGGCCGCTTAGCAAGAACAGAAAATTTTGAGCAGAAGGGACAAGAACCAAGGTGAGAATAATATATATTTCACTACTTTGCCGCTTATATGTTTTGTATGCCAGACGCTGTACTTTAATTTAATATAACTACAACTAAATTAAAAATTATCAACTAAACTTTATATTTTAATTTATTTAAAAGTATGAATTCAAAATAATTATTCATTTAATAAATAATTACCGTAATTATAGCTACAAGAACTAATTTCTTATGGGAATTTCAAGAAACAAATTCCTCTTGTTATGAAACAAACTACGGGGATCCCTCATCATTAGCGTTCCCAGAGAGTTCATAAGTGTGTGTGTGTAAGCACAGAGCTATAACTCCATATATTCATATATACATATGCATAATTGCTTCGTAATGGGGGTTTATGGTCTCAATCAACCCCACCTGCGTACGCCAATATTTCTTACATACTTATCGCTGACTCTAGGTTTGGACCTACGACTTTATAATAAGCAAGCTGTTTTATAGAAATGTAATTTCTCAATACAGAATCAAAATAATTGTTACTTTAGCTGTGGTCAATGGTCATAATCCCTTAAGCATTGCTTTATTTATCGCGGACTAGAGAGGTGGGAATCCCCACCCCCGTTAAAAATATATTTCTTGAAATTAAAGGTTGCCAACTATGGTTAATAATATTAAGCCCTACTTAGCCATCGTCATACTAATGTCCCCCCGTCAAAGAAAGACATAACCAAAGTAACTCTCGATTTTTGTGATTTATTGGCTGACTTATAAACGTATACCGGCAGGGGAGATTTATTCATCTCTCGAAATATAATTTGTAGTTAATTTTTACACCTTTTGGGGTAAATTATAAGCACTTTTAGTTTCTTTTTTTTAACTTTAAAAAGCCCTAGTTTTTGGAAGAAAAACTCTAAAATCCCCGACCGTGTTCTTAAAATATGGGTTGGTTGCCAAACCTACCTGAAACAAAATAACCTTTAGAGCAACGCTAGGTGATAAAGAGGGTATGACTTACGTTTTTGTTTTGTCAAATTTATAATGAAAATGACATCACTAATTTAATTAAATAATAATAAGCAATATAGAAAACATGGATGTACTCAGAGGATTCAAAGCTTTCACGAAACGCTGAAAAGTAAAGTTTATAAAGGGTCATATTTATGAGAAATTCCTTAAATCTCAGCTGAACCTAAATTCTAGCTTCGTCGGCAATTTCTACTTCTTTTATTTCTTCTGAAATTTGATGATGAACCTGCGGACCACTTGATAAGTTACCGCGGACCACGCTTTGAGAAACACTGCTTTACAGGAATTAGCCAGGGTTTCGTCCAGAAAAGATATTAGAACGACTGGAATACCATTTCCGTTCTCTTTCATTTACCACAGAAAAAAGCTCGGCTTTTTGGCAAATCTCTAATCTTTCGTTACAATTCTGATACTCAACGAATCATTAAGACTATATCCATGTCACTCTTAAATAATCCTTCTGCAGCCTCTACTAACATCCTTGGAGAAATTAAGCTAGTTCAGAGACTTCTTTTCTCGTTGGGTGTTTCGAATCTCAAGATGACCCACGAAAAGAAAAATAAGTATTTCCAAAGCAAAAATTGTCATTAAATTAGAAAAATTAATGCACCATTGAACACATTGAATTTATGGCCCAAACGTGAGGCCCATGTTTGGGCCATAAATTCCCGAATTGCATAAATTTGGCCATGGGAGGTTGTTTTGGACCATAGTAGGTGGTGGAACCTTTTTCAATATGGTTCTGGGCTAGAACGGCAAATTTTCCAAATTTTGTTACGTGATGAACGTAGTGAATGCAAATAATAGCATCCATGTAGTTCCAGAACGGTTCATTTTCGGACATTGGTTCACTGGACCTAAGTTGTTTCTTTTGATGTTCTTCACATATTACGTATGCTCGACAATTCCCAATTGCCTCCAGTGTGGTAAAACAATCGTTTTCCATACTTTTGATGACTAAATGGCAACACTACTCAGGGCCATTGAAGGGAATTTCCGACTTTTTTTTTGTGACATTATTAGGTCAATCACTTAAATTATGTGTCAAAAAATTTTTTTTGATTCATGTAATTGCCTACATAGCAACGATGTGGATATAAATAATACTTTCACTCTACAGCCAAATCGGGTCCTTTGCGGACATGGGGATTTCGGCAAATGTGGTTTACGTATTTGACGTCCGTTACCACCACTTTCAATTTGTTCTCTTAATTCTGAATTACCCTGTATAATAAATTCTGTGCCGGTTTGGGGCACCATATATAGTCTAGGTAGGGCCGGATTAAGGTTTTTATGGGCACTGGGCTAGAAGGATAGAATGGGACCCTAAAAAATGTGGCCTTTGCAATATTCAGTCAAGAAATCGTGAGTTTTTTTTGTTTTTTTTTAAATTTTTATTTCAATATTTAAGTTTACCAGTAATGAAAACTTCTAGGATAATTGTAAATAAAACAGGACTGTAAAAATGTTTAAGCTTAAATAATACCAGATCTCTGTAAGGTGTCTGTGGGGCAGCAAAATTATGGGGGCCTGGGCCTACTTGGCCTATACGTAAATCCGGCACTGGGTTATGGTCCTGGACCCAGCCGTTAAGACGGCATTGGATGGAAGGTTGAGATCCGGTCAACTGGATGGTCCATATAATCGAAATCCGGATATTTGGAGCCAATAAGTAAAACAAAGCGGAATTACTTTATCCATATAATAGAAAATTTCTATTTATTCAATGAATGTCTATCCATAATGTGGCATTCAAGTTTTACCCGCAGAAGGAATTATATTTATATTTCATTCAGTAAAATTTAAAGATTTGTGAATATGTATATATAGTATATTATGAAACTTTTGTAATATTTCAGTTTTCGTTGATACCTAGTTTGCAAAATGAAGCGCTAGTCCTACCGGGAGACTTTTAATATGGAGGGCAGCACACATGACAGATTTACAAAGAATGTACACTCTTTTTTACTGTCTCCTACTTCTGCTGCTTTACAATTTTGTTTCTGAAGAAATGTGTCCCTCAACAACTCAAGTGTATATATACAAGATTCGATATCTTAATGTTTTGTTTTTTTGTATTATGCAATTTGATGCAATTTATATTCCTCGTTATCGAAAGTTTCTTAAATTTTCTATAAAAAGAAAAAAGATTAATTTGAGAATCGTTGACTTTGAAACAGCGCAGACGAATATGACGTTGTTATTTGGTCCTGAAGAATTGGCAACGTGACAGATGCCATCTTGAACCAAAAACAGGACATCGGCGCTGGTGTGTAAAAGCATTTAAAGTCTTTAACACTTGGATTGCAAAACGCGATCAAAAGTGATATTTCAGCTATTGACGCGTAATTTCCGGCGCATGCGCCTTTTTGCGTTAAGTTCCTTTTTCTCTCTATGGCGACACACCGCTTACGAACGAATACATTGTATCAGCAAACTCTTCTTACCAGAAGCGATAACGCGTTTTGTTATTGAAATCAATGACCTTCGGCCGTTCCACGATGTATAAGCGCAAACTGGTTTGTTTTTAAAAGGTAAACATCTTGTGTTTCAGGCATGCAGGATGGGGTTACGGTGTTAGCGGCCCTGGGTAAAGCAGATTTTAGCGCCCTTGAAAAACGCTTTGACAAAACAAAACTATTTCTTGGTACTTTCAATACACTTTTTTGGCGGCCCTAAATTTGGGCGGCCGCCCATCTCGCACCCCACCTAAGCACCGCTCTATAGGCATGTTTAGGAAAATTACATCATAGAGAATTATAATTAAATTAAATCTGGAATTGTTCATAAACGGAAACTTGAACACATTTCTACGTTTCTACTCATATATGCAAATGTCTGTATAATAATTACTTTGCAAACTATGAAAATCAGGCATATATTGGGTCTTATACAGTGCTATCAAAATTGAAAGTTATGTGAATTGGGGTAAGAGAAATTTGAGCATGGAAATGAATTTTGAAATTTCTGTAAATGATTGGCGCTATCTCCATGCTCTCGCTTTTTTTTTTTTTTGCAAGGTAATTCAAAATGGCGGACGAATGAGGCATATATTTTTATGCATTATTTAGGCTTACTCTGTATGAAGTTTTTTTTATGTAACAAATTGGATTTGCAAGTTTTCCGATTATTTTTATGAACATACACGATTTTACTTTTTATACACATTGGTATGTTTTTTAAACCATTTTGCTCACATACCTTTTTCCCCTACCATCTCTATAGGATAGTTCTTTCAATTCACACTTTTCTTATTATTATTTCCGAGGCGGCAGTGTAGTTGAAAACGAATATGTTCACTTGCTGTATTACTTAAGTTATAAAAATATGAGATTTTATAATTTAGCGACATACTTTTACGAAGAGAAATTTGTAATAGGACTGTGTGTATATATTACAAATGAAGGTCCTAAAAAACTGAAACTCCACAGTCTAGATGTTCGAGTCTAGAATTATTACTGGCATAGGTTTTGATAGAGATTTGAATAAAGCGTATTTAAATTATTTTGACATTTAAAAATATTAAAGTCGTTAATTTAAATTTTTAAAACACATTTTCCGTGTGACATCTTTTTAATTGATGTAAAACACATTTGAAGTTTACTTCAACTTTGACCTTATTTATTTATGAGAGTCAAGAACGTTGGCGTAACTATCCTCGATATCTGAGAGGGGGCAGTGCTTAAGCCCCACTCTCATTAAGATTAAGGTGTTTATGAGCACTAGGCTGGAATTATAGAATAGGCCCCTAAAGAATATGGCCCTCGCGATATTCAGTCAATAAATCATGAGTTTTTTTCTTTGGAGTACCATATCTTCAAAATTCAGATTTATTATAATAAAAATTTCTCGGACATATTTGTAAATGAAGTAGATTAAAATGACGCTTAAACATAAATAGCACCAGGTGCCCTCAAGGCCTCTGCGGGGCCTCAAAACCGCAGGGCCCTACTTGGATTATACGTAAATCCATCACTGGAAGGTGGGGGGCTAATAGCCTCTAACACAATGTTCTACGTATACCATTCATTTGTCATTTTTCTACGGAGCTAAATTTTTTTAGGGAGGGGGGGGGTGCTCAACCATCCCTAGCCCCCCCCCACCCCCTAGTTACGCAAGTGGTCAAGAACGAAAAACTTCATATTCACAACCGATAATTGCAGCAAGGTACAATATTTCCATTAACCCACATCTAACCCAAAACCTAAATAATTTAATATAGATCTTCTCTTACATTGCTGTAATTTTTATACTTCTCAAGCTATGTATCATATTGTATATCGGGTTGAATAAATCATTATTATTATTATCATTATATTGATAGAAACGGGGAAATATTGGCCTTCCGTTCGGGGGCAACTTATTGGATTTACGCCACCGATTGCGGGTATTCGAAACAGCTTAGGACCTATTTCTATGGGTTCCGGACACTTACGTCGAAACAAAATTCCCCATCCTGCTCCGGGGCTGGACAAGGGCTCGGAAAGAGGAAAAAAGGGAAAAAGAATGGACAAAAAGTTTTTAGGAAAAAACTAATAACGTCATACTGTGCAAATAATACAGTCATTATTAAAATAGAAAAAAGCTTAAAAACACGTCTCAAATTATTTCAAGGTTTTATTTAATAAATGATACACAAAACATTAGAAAAGCAAATATGGCACTTTGTGGCATTTTATAACAAAGGTGCAGACGAACATTTAATTCAGGTAATTATTTCATTAAAAGAAGTGATTTTGAAGGAGAAAATACATGCAATACAGCGTGATTATTGGAACAGGTTGGAACCGAAGGTTATAGGCTCAATGAGGGGGGGGGAGGGCTACAGAGCTACAACTCACATATTCCTGTGTTGAATATTCAAAATTTCATTGAAATGTGGGGTTATAACCCCCATCAACACCCCAGCGGTGCTTACGCCAGTGGCTCTCGGCCCCAATTCCGCCTGCATAATCAACGCTGTATTGTATATCTTTTTTCGTTCAAAATCAATTCTTTTGATGCAATAATTTCTTGAATTAAATATTCGTTTACACGCCTTTGTTATACGAATGCTAAATCCATATTTGTTTTGTAATTCGTTATTTTCTAAATTTTTTTGTATCGTGTATTAAATAAAGCAATCAAAATAATTGGATTTTTAATCTTCTACTTTCATAATAACTGCATTATTTGCAATATCTTCCATTAGTAGTTTCCCTAAAAACTTTATGAAACCGCACTAACTTCCTTTTTCGCTTCTAGAACCCTGTCTAGCCAGGGCGAAATGATCCAGATAAGCAAGGTGAGGAGGGACGTGGTTTCCAGCGCAAGCGTCGTTCGGTCTGGGAAGTGTCCGTTCGGCATAGCAGTGTCACCGACTCATATATTATAGTAGAAATCTACGACGTTTTCGATAATTGAAGTCCCTTCTGGTAATTTTCTTTACTGAATTTGCATTCCACATTCCTCCTTGAATTCTAACGCACTGGATATAGTAGGGGCCCATAAAAGGGAGAGGCAAGGGATCTTGAGCCCCCCACCTCCACTAGCGATTGTTTAAAATGTTGATTCGTCCTGTTCTCTTGCCTATTCTGTTGTGAGTTTACTTCCAAAAGTACAATAATAAATTTTAGGTGACAGTTTCAACAAATCTTATTATGAACAGGTGAACCCGTAATGCTTACTAGTAATGCTCATAGACCTATAATAATATCAATTAAAGAAAACTATAAAAAACTATTTATAAAAAGTAAGAATACAAAGTGATAAGCAGATCACTAACTTAAAAGAAAATCTACAGTTATTAAATTGGACCCAGATATTTGAAACAATACCAGAAAATATGGAAAATAAATATGAATATTTTATTAATATTTCAAAAGATAAATTTGATGAATTTTTTCCAAAAAAGACAATGAAAATGAAACATAAGATAGAAAACAACTGGTTTAATAATAAAATAAGAAAAAAATAAAGGAAAGAAATAAGACATATAAAAAATATTTAATAACAAAAAATCAACAACAGTGGATTAAATTTATAAAAATCAGAAATGAGACAAAGAAACTGATAATTCAAGAAAAAAGATCATATTATAATGAAAAATTTAAAGAAAAAGATACAAAAAAGAAATGAAAAATAATAAATGAAATACTGGGTAAAAAATCAAAAGATCAAC
>QLNU02003934.1:0-28318 GCA_006491805.2 Dysdera silvatica | reverse complement strand
TATACGGATACTTGCTGGGCGGAACGCAGATCGTGTTCGATTGCTCTTATAATTATTTGCGGGTTCCTCTCAATTTCCCGTAGCACAGCTTCCTCTATAAAAATGAAAAGTTAGGACCAGAATAACTGACGTCCACCTTGTAAGCATTCTTAGGATTGCAATATCAAAAATAAGACCGGATATTGACAGGATTGTTAAAAATACGCAGTGCCAAAAATATCACTATAAGATTTGATTTCGCTTTACATATTAATATCTAAATATATTGTAAATGTTTTTTGCTTCCATAAGGGTATTTTATATTGTGACATATATATTTATTCCCAGATCCGGATACAGAAAATATTTTTGGGTGGGCATGCAAAACTAACATAGAGAGGCATAAGGAAAAAAAACATCAAAAAGATTGATCCGCGTGGGCGCACCTCTCTCCCGCCTTTGTTCAGTCCTAATATTGCTGATACAGTAGTGCGGCCCATGGGCCTACAAGAATAAGCAAAATTGGCCCTTCGACTAAAAAAGGTTGAAAACCCCTGTCCTACATACAGTAGTAGTCTTTCGATTTTATGAACTTCTGCGAACCCCAATAAGATGTAAAAAAGTTCGGAAAATCGAGAGTTTATAACTGAGGATTAACATTTCATCTATGGACTACCTTTTGGGATCAACGCAACGGTCCATAAAAACACGTTATTCGTAAATTAGAGGATGTTAAAAGCGCGAGCACTCTGCATTAATCTGATAGTAGCAACGGACGATGCGCCCCTGATCATGGAATCGTATCGTAGACGTGTTATGCGTTTGAAAAATCCAATATAAAATATTTTTCCTGTTCCTTCTTCGTTTCGTCGACAAAAGTTGGTTGAAAAAACCTTGAATAATCGGATGCGTAAGTCAGTATATTACATTGCTATTGTGGTTAATAAAATCAAAGTTCGTCTCTCGATGATTGGATATTCCGAAGGCTGCATAGAGTGCATAATGAAGTTTTGGCGTTTTCACTCAAACGTACAGAAGTTCGGTGTTTCCTAGTGAGTAAATACGTGAGTCGTGTACCCCCCATTTTTGACATTGTTATTAAGGGGGGACAGGAGTTTAAAGTATAAAAAATAATCTTTATAATAATTTAGAAAAATAATATAATTCTTCCAAAAAATTTCAAGACAAAAATCATGCCATTACCTTAAGCAGTTTAAAAGTTATAGCCATATATGTAGAGTCCAGTGATATGTCGAGCTGTGCCACAGTTAAATCTTTGAACGCTGTTTTCCCGATTCGCAATTTTTAAGTTTTATCGGTAAGATTAAAAAAAATGGCAAAGATAGAAAGGTGAAATTTTGTATACGTGTTAATAATGTTCATATGAGTTATATGAAGCAAAAATTTGAATTTTTATGTTTTTTAACTTTTTAAAAAAAGTTTTCATTTTATATCAATAATGTTGCTTCATATAATAAGAACTATTCTTAACTTTATATTAAAATGAAAATTATACATGGCGAATAACTTAAACTGAAGTTATTTTACGGAAAATGGCACATGATATGGCATAAAAAAACAAAAAAAACACCGTTTGTTTAAATTACGTGATATGCATATTAAAAATAATAAAAATAACATTTTTATTATGTTAATGACCTTTTCAAACTCCACCCCAAGTGTTTTCAGAATCAAGCATGTAGTTCTCATTAAAACTGTAGCTTAAAAAATGGCTATTCTAGAAGATGTTTGGTCGCTTAAAACTCCTGTTCCGTTTAAGGGGTGAAAATGGATTTTCGGATACTCTTAATCAATTTTTCTGAAAATGGCACAAAATATTAAATGCTATAAAAGAAAACATTTTGAAAAGTTTCAGATTTTTTAACTCAATGGGTTTTTTAGTATGGGAGAGTTCAATTGTTACGTAAGGGGGTAAATGGGTAGGGGCGTCATTTTTCAATTCTCGCCTAGAGCGGCAAAACACCTAGAAACGGCTCTGGCAACACTTTATCGTTATCAACTAGTATATGTTGATAAAATACGCAAGTACGCAACTTAGCATATAATTTAACAATAACTTGAGCAATTTCTCTTTCTTCACATTCGTTTGGACCATGTGTTTGACGATGTAATATTTTCTTTGACTGTTTTGTCAGCTTTTCTTTTAATTTTGATTGCTTCATCACTTTCTTCGAATTTTGCTCAATGTCTTGACATTAAGAAATAATTTAACAGGTGCAGCATAAAATGATACGTAAGCGTGGGTCCAACGAATATAAAAGTCCGAAGTTTTTGCTGATAAAAGGGCCTTGCTTTTGAAGTCATGGAAGAATCGATTTTTCGTGGTAATTTTCGCAGCTACAGACTTCATAGGAACATAAGTCGTTATTGTTACCTCTTTTAAACTCTTATTGCTTACGTATTTTATTGAAATTAATCAATTTATTTTGCCTAAAATATATATCTGGAGATTATCTTCGACTAACCATGTTTCTGAGGTACCTTCTTTTGTTGGCGCTTTTATACCCATCGGAGCTTCAAGTGAATTGCCCATGGCATTGCACACCAGATGGGCCAACAGATAAGAGATCCGCAATGCCCACCAATCAACAGATGCAGATTCTCAGTACAATTGGAAATATGGTACCGCGATCAAGATTCCCCCCTTTGTCGTTTGTGCAATCCAATCCATTTATGGGCGGCTCGCCTTGCAATGTGACCATGTTGTCAACTGACAGTGGACAGATATCTTTTCAAAAAAATCAGAATCTTTGCCATTTATTAGCGCTGAAAAATTCTAAAACAATCCAACTCGGCCGTTCCGTGATCTCTCCCATGAGGCAATATCCATTTCCTGTGAACGGTCTTTCGATTAATCCGTTCTTCAGCAACTTGCTTATGAACCAATTGCTTCGAAACTATTTGTTGAAGAACTATTTTCCTTATAACTATTCTAATAGGCATGGTCATACTATCCCAAGTCAAATTGTTATAGGACATCCTGATGTTAATCTATTAGAAACGTCAGGTTTGCAGGACATGCTGCTTAAATTAAATATATGGTGCAGTGGTGGAAGAATTTGCATTATTGATGTGGGTGGACAAGGTGATAAAATTTTCACCAACGATAGACCTACAGCCACAAACCTACATCGATTTGGTAAGTGTTTTTTTTTTCTTCCTTCTTTATTCTTACACAAGTCTCCAGTTTTTCTGTCATATGTGAAAGTACAGCCGAATGAAAACAAGAGTCCCCATAAAACTCATGTTTATAAAAATAATGACCCAGAGTGATAATGCTTATATCACAAAAATAATTACCCAATAATACTGATAATGATCATAAAGATAATGAGCCAATTAAGTAAAGTGAAATGACAGGCAATAAGATAAATTAAAGGCAGTTATATACATAACTATATTATAACTATACTGATAAACATCTATAATTAATCAGTGTCTCTATAGAACTTCGATTATCTGAACTTCGTATAACCGAACTCCGAGTTAACCAAAATCGCCTGCTGCACCCATTTTCTTTTTATTATTATTATTATTGTTGTTTCAGTAGACACTCGTCCAATGTTTCTGCAAAAGTGCAAAAACAGTTTAGTGTAATACGGCCTTAATGGGCAGTGTAATACAAAAATAGTAGATATAAAACATATACAGGGTGATCATTTAAAAACAATACCCTCCACTTAATAACTTTGGTTTTACGGTAGCATGCGCGTAGCTAGGGGGGGTGCCCGGGCACCCCTCCGCTCTGGTATAGATTACCACAAAATTTCTGCAATAAGACAGTTACCAAAAGCTCTGACCACCATATACATATATATTTAAAAAAAAAATCAAACGTTGAAAAGAAGAAAATAACAATAAAACTCTTTACGCACGTGGGATTCGATATTTGTAATTGTAATTCGAAATAACAGGTGGCGCCACTAGTTCTTCAATTTAACTTGAAAAGGGGTGTTTCGCGGCATTTCGACAGCTTGCTAGCGCTTTTTCAGCATTTCAAGTTGGTAATACTGTTTGTCTTGGTTCTTTGTGAATAATAAATAATATTGTCATATTTACTATTGCATATAATTATTAAAAAATCATGGGACGCCCAGAGAAAAGAAAGAGAAATGAACTGAATAAAAGCAGGAATAAAATCTCGGGATCTTGATAGTTTTTTCTTTTCAAGACCGAAAGAAATTACTACGGACCAAAACCTGGCGATTAGAATCAAATCTGTATCACGGGAAGAAGGTAAGAACTATTTTATAAATGTTTGTCTCTTTTAAATGCGATACGATATAATGTAAGTGATTAGGTTCTTAAAAATTCGCCACATGGTCACGCCATAAATCTAAGAAAATAAAAACTGTTTTAGTAAATTAGAAAGTGAGCAGTAAAAGACTGTTTTAGTAATTTAAGAAAATAAGTACTATTTTTTAACAAATTTTACTTACCTTAACCCTTTGACTGGCCGCCGTTTCTCCTTGAATGCTCTTTTAAAATGCACCCGATTGAGCATATAGTGCTTCTAAAAACGACGGCCACATTTTAGCAAATGGTCTTAACATTTCTCTCTCTCGGATTTCCGTCCCTCCCCCCCACTAATGATTGACACCTCACAGTCGGAGGGAGCATGAGCAAGATTCAATTCCTATGGTTTACACAGCCATTATACTATCACCCACCTAAATTTCTTGCCAGGACAATGAGCCTATTTTTCTCCTTACCCCTTTCAGCCCCAGATATTTTGGGTGTGAAATGGACACTCGTCGGGATCTGTTATCAAGAACAAACAACGATCCACTTTAAGAACCACAGTGTATAAAGTCCTTTATGTACGGGACTGCCGTTCACCGCAGGAGAAAAGAGGGTTTCTGAAGTTTGAAGATTACTCATTTACGTACTGTTGAAAGCGGGAATTTGCTTTCAATACTGGGTTTTAATCAAGTTCTGTCGGTTTGCAATTCTCACCTTTCGTAAAAGTGCGGGCCAGTAAATAATGTTTTGTATAAGATAAGAGCCAACAAATTTATTCGTAAATACCTTTCCAATTTTTTTCAATGTTCATAAATTAAACTAACAAAAGTATTAATTAATTATGGTATAATCATAAAGAAAATTAATATCCCTATATATACTGTGCGGCATGTTAACAAGTATACAATGTTTAGTATACAATACGTTCATTGTTAGAAAATAATACTGATTAACAGTTTTTACTTTTTACAGCGCTTATGTATGTATAAAAATGTGCTTCATTATGTATATTTTCTCTCTTGCTTATGATCCATTAATAACAGGGTCGCAATAAATTGTTATTGTAGAAGCCAGTAACATTATGTTGCTATAAAATTTGTAATTACCATTCAACTTTTGAATCAATATCCACTATTTAATTTAAAGGTAACCAGACATCCCGATTTTTTTGGAACAGTCCTTAATTTTAACCATTTGTTCTATTTTTTAAGAAGCCAATTTCACATCACTGCCCTCTTATTGCCAAAATTTACCCTACGACGTGTCCCGAATTCGGGGCTAAAAAATTTGGTCGCCTTAAAGGAAAGCATGTCATTTCGTATTGTCTATAATGTTTGCTGTCTTCATTTCAGATTCAGGAGACGAAGAATCACACAGGTCTCCTAGAATAGAAAAAAAACGAACGTGTCATTTCAGATTCTCCTTCAGAAGTTCAGGATTCAAATATTGCAATCGTAACAGAAAATGATATAGGCGACACTTTCCCAAAAAACAAAGGCTGTCACATTTGTGAAGATGATAAATATGATTTACTCACTTTCGACGGAGTAAAACTTTTTCATTTCCTAAAACAGAAATTCGAGATGGTAAAAAGCGAATTTTTCAATCTGAATGGCTGAATACATACCAGTGGATGGTTTACAGCAAAAGTGAAGATGGTGAATTTTGTTTATCATGCTCTTTATTTTGCCCAAATCGTGAGCTGAAAAGAAGTTTCTTCATTACCCCATTTAGAAATTGGGCAAAAATGAAAGAAAAAGCCAATTGCCATCAACAATTAGCATACCACTCTGATTCTGTAGTCAGTGCTAACAATTTCATACAATCGAGAAAGGCCCCAGAACACTGTATCGATGCATGTCTTGATCGATGCAAACGTAACAATATTGAGCGAAGCAGAAAAATTCTTCGGCATATAATACAAGCCATATTAATTTGTGTAAACAAGGCATAGCTTTAAGAGGTTACCGTAAAAGTCTGGTAGATCAAGAAAATCCTGGAAATTTTTTAGCAGCAGTCAAACTGATTTCGTTATACAACGAAGATTTAAGGGACTGCCTGAATTCTCCAATAATGAGAAATGTGACTTATATCCCTCCCAGCATACAAAACAAGTTACTCAATACTATCACCCATCATGTAATACAAAAAGATATCATAGAAGAAATTAAAAATGCTAAATATTTCTCCATCATTGCAGATGAAGTGACTTCTCATAATATGGAATTTCCATCACTTTGTATTAGATTTGTTGATAGCAAGAAAAGTGTAAGAGAGGAATTTTAAGAATTTATTCAGGTTGACCACATCACAGGAGAATTTATTGCGGAAACAATCATGCAAACAATTGAGAAGTTGGGACTGAATATAAAAAATGCATTTGGCCAAAGTTACGAAGTGCCATTTCAAAATTCAAAGTTGGGGGCCTGGGGGTTGAAAACAAATTATTTGATATAAATTTTTAACTTTCCCCCTTGAAATAAAAATTTACATATTTTTGCTCGAAATGGTTCCTACCGTAGAACCAAAGGTGGGGCTTTTTTCAATGATCATCCTGTATAAGGATATGTTCATATTTTGTATGCATTGATTAAACATAAAGATATTTGATCACTTTCGAAGCGGCCAATTTCTTAAATGGCACGTACTTTATTACTTTTTTTCACCATTATGATTGTAATTTAGTAATATCTAATTGTATTTTTTAGCGAGTTTTCAGTTTCTTCGTACATTTGCGCTAAAAATTTAATTTCCGAATTATCCTGGATTTAGCTGACCTGAAATAGGGCCCGTTTCTTTTACTTGGAATAAGCGAGGTTCTACTGTACGAAATCTTTGTTCAGTAAACTCGTGTATTTACGAACCCTTAAGAACCCTAAAAAAAGTTCGTAAATGGAATAATATTAAAAAAATAAAAACGCAAAACAATGAAAAGTTTAAAAGTGATTTGTAAATGTGTTTTCCCTTGGAAAAAGTAAGATTGTCACTAGATCTAGGCCTCCTCTCCCGTCTTCCTTTTTTGAATAATGACAGCTAAAGTTATGCCCGGATAGCAAATAGCATCAACTTAGTCATAACAGACAAAAATTAACAACGCAACTCAACCATAAATTCCGGTACTAAAACCCCACATGCTTTACTTTTAAATTCAAAATACAGCGTGTCCATAAAGTCATGGTACACTTTTGACAAACCCGATCACAGGAAATCAACGAAACAAGATAGAAATGTGAAATCTTCACTAAATAAAAGGAAAACTCTCCAAGTTTCATACCTATTCAGTGCAGTTTGATGTGGCCTCTATTTGTTGCCCTACACACATCTAAACCATATTCAAGTTCTTCCCACACACGGTTAAGGACGTCTGGTGTAACAGAGTGAATAATGTCTGTGCACGTCGGTCACGGATTCGAATTTAGCAAGCCACAGAACACACTGAACTTTCCTCTGTACCGTCCACATCTCGACTGGCGTGGGCGTGGGCTGATCCGCTGCTGCGCAGTTCGTGGTGGTGCGTCATCACCTGTGTGCGCACACGCTTGCAGATCTTACTACGAAAACTTGGGGAGTTTGTGTTTTATTTGGTGAAGATTTCACATTTCTATCTTGTTTCGTTGATTTTCTGTGACCGGTCAAAATTGCACCATGACTTTACGGACACGCTGTATATACGTCAAGAATCCACCATTATCCTACTCCATATATCAGTTTTCAATGAGCACCCAAACCAACTTGAACCCTCCTCCGTCCCTCAAAGTTGAATTAATGTACTTTTCTTAATAAATGCATGAAATAATAATAATAATAATTTGTATGAAAATTTCTCCCTTCCTCCCTTTCTTTTATAATTTGTAAGATCCGAAGTCTAGCCAGTTTAAGCAAACTTTATACCTCTCTTTTCCAAATGTGCGACGTCCAAAGGAAAACAGCAAAAAGGAAGTGATGAAATTGGGTTCGTATAAAAGGCAGTATGATAAATTTTAATTCTTAATTCGGACCGGAAATTAACATTAGGTCTTCGGGTTATTTTTCCGGAATAATGCGGTTGTTCATAAAAACGTAAAGTTCGTAACTTGGAGGTTCGTAAAAATGCGAGTCCACTGTATCAAAAAAAAGATTGTAAGTGGCTTTTTATTGAAAAAAGAAATACACACACACACACACACACACACACACACACATATATATATATATAAGGGATGCCAGAAAAGGACTCTGGGATGTAAAGAGCAGCTTACCATCGACTCAGTTATCCTGGAACAAGCAAGAAAACAAAAGCGAAAACTCAACACCGCATACATAGACTACAAGAAGGCTTTCGACTCTGTTCCGCACTCGTGGCTCCTTGAAATACTCAGCATATACAAAGTGCATCCCTCAATCATCCGATTCCTACAGAGCAGCATGAAACAATGGAGAACCAGGTTACAGCTAAACACGCCAGACAGTAAAATAGAATCGGCCGAGATCCCCATCCGGCGCGGAATCTTTCAAGGAGACGCACTAAGCCCCCAGTGGTTCTGCTTGGCGTTAAACCCCTTGTCAAGGATGCTGAACACAAGTAAATACGGATACATGCTGAAGAAAGACAAGAGAAACCTACATAAAGTCTCCCACCTCATGTACGTAGATGACATCAAGCTATACGCGCCAACAATCACCCAACTCCGACAACTCATCAGTATAACAGAGACATTCTCCAAGGACATAGGAATGGAATTCGGCCTCGATAAGTGCAAAATACAGAAGAATAGCAAAGAAGATTTACCAGGCATCGAACTCGAAGACGGGAGACTACTGAAGACCTTGGACGAGGGCGAAACCTACAAATACCTAGGGATAATGCAAAAACGGCAGCAGGAGCACAAGAAAGTCAAGGTCCAGCTCACGCAAGCATTCCAAGAAAGACTTAGAAGCATTGTGAAGACGAAACTGAGCGGGAAGAACACCACGCAAGCAATTAACGCATATGCGGTACCAGTGCTCACCTACTCCTTCGGGATCATCAAATGGTCCAACACTGAACTAGAACAACTCCAGCGGAAAATGAGAACCATCCAGAGAAGAGCCGGACAACTACACCCTGCAACGGCAATTGAACGGCAAACACTACCCCGGGAAGAAGGAGGACGCGGACAAGCGGACCTCAAAGACTTACATGACAAGCAGATCCAGAGCATGAGGCAATACTTCCAGTTGAAGAGTCCCCGATCGCCACTCATCCAAGCCATAATACAAGCAGATGCAAATTACACGCCACTAAACCTGTGTAGTACCGAAGAGCGTGTCCTGGAAACAGCCAACGAACAGAAACTGAGAACTTGGGCCGGAAAACCATTACATGGCAGGCACTACAATGACCTGCAACAACCACACGTTGACAAAAAGGCATCAAATTCTTGGCTGGCCAAAGGCACTCTCCAGCCAGAGACAGAAGGATTCATGCTAGCCATCCAAGACCAAGTGATCGCAACAAGGAACAATCAGAAATTCATCCAGAGAAAAGACATAGAAAGCGACAAATGCAGACACTGTCATGCGGCATCGGAGACAATCCAACACGTGACGGCAGGATGCAAGATCCTTGCGCAGTCAGACTACAAACATAGACACGATCAAGTAGCGAAAATAGTCCACCAGAAATTGGCAGCGAATGCTGGCTTTCTGACAGAAAAATGCCCGTACTACAAATATGAGCCAGAGACCGTGCATGAGAACGAAACACACAAGCTTTACTGGGATAGAGCAATCATAACAGACAAGACAGTCCCACATAACCGTCCTGACATAACCCTCGTCGATAAATCGAATAAGACCACGTACTTAATCGACATAGCAGTACCCAACACCAATAACATACAGACAACCTACACAACGAAAATCACCAAGTACCAAGATCTCAGACATGAAGTACGAGATATATGGGGTATGGAAAAGATCTTCATCATCCCGTTAGTCATCTCAGCAACAGGGATAGTACCAAAAACGCTTGCGACGAATTTGGAGATACTCAACATTGACCCAAACACCTACATTGAAATACAAAAAGCCACAATCCTAAACACGTGTCACATTGTCAGGAAGTTTCTAGACATGGCACATTAAGAAGTGATGTAAAAAGAGGCTTGGGAACATGGCGCTCTGCCCGTCCCAAAGCCTGTTTCCGCCAAGAATGGGCGAGGAAAACTTTTATATATATATATATATATCAGTTTGCCTTGCCCAGTTTAAAATAGTTTTAGCTTGATCGCAATTTGACATATTAAAATTGCTATTACTACAAAAGTTGTCATTTCTTGAAATTTCTGCTGTCACTACTGGTGTATATGTATTTCTTGAAATAATATATAATCTCATACTTGTGCTCATCAATTTTGCATTTGCTTGTTTGTTTGTTTTTAAACAAGTCAGAGTAAAACAAAGTATTATTCAAAAAAGCTACCGATTGTGCATGGGGCAGGAGGATCAACACAGGCTAGACAAGGAGTAATACAAATTAAAAAAGGAGGAAGTGGACCAATGATACTAGGGAAAATGCCATGGAAATGGCAAACGTTGATAAACGAAGGGGACAACGAAAAAGAAGCTGAAAAGTCTAAGTGTATGCCTCTGATTTTGGATATCACCACATTTAGAGATTTATAGGATAAAAGTTGACTAGCATCTGAAATATACGATTGCTTATCTAAAATAAGTTTCATGCTTTTTGGTTTTATTTATCTCTTTCCCTAAAGCACAGTGGTGTTCGGAACGGTAAGGGATTCAGAAGGAAACCTTTGTTATTGGTATTCAAGTATTTTTGGAATTATATCATCAATGATATAATTACAGATAAATAATATAATAACACATATGTTACTCTTATATTCATTAATGTTACAAGTGTTCATATACAGGGTGGTCCTAAACTATATGTCAAAAATGTAAAGGCAGGTAGAGGGGACCTAAATAAGCAGATTTCGTATAGGAATGTGTGTGCGGTAATGAC
Source organism: Dysdera silvatica (assembly GCA_006491805.2). Classification (NCBI taxonomy): domain Eukaryota; kingdom Metazoa; phylum Arthropoda; class Arachnida; order Araneae; family Dysderidae; genus Dysdera; species Dysdera silvatica. The sequence continues at coordinate 17,088 of QLNU02003934.1, read as the reverse complement.
ACATTAAAGCGCTAGCTTGTAAAGCAGTATGAATGAATCACAGGAAACTGAAAAGACAAGTAAAGACAAAAGAAAACAAAAATTTATTAATAGTTTACAAGAGGTGCCCGAAAGAGCGGCCACCAACAGCGATACAAGATTCACAGCGACGGCGCATGGATCGGCGTACATTAGAAAAGACGTCAGGCATGTCGATCACATGTCCAGCAGCAACAGACAAGCGGGCAACAAGATCTTCTTCAGATGTGACGGGACTTTCGTACACCAGACTTTTAATATGACCCCCAAAACAAAAAATCCAAGCAGGTTAAATCAGGAGAACGCGGTGGCCAGGGACCTGGACCGCCCCGTCCTATCCAATGCTTGCCGTAGACAGCGTCATGACGTTTCGACTGAAGTGAGCTGGGGCTCCATCGCGCTGGAACCACATTCGTCTGCGAACAGCTGGAGGAACATCGACGATCCGGCCGATTCCTATCCGGGAATCGCTCCCTGTACATCCTTTGAGCAGCTAATCCATTTCCTTGTGCAGCCCCATACATGAAATGCATGTCGGTCAGCTCCGCATTGGTGAAACGATGCATGCTGCTCGAGATCCGTGCGGGAAATGATGAATCCAGCTAGCGAAGCGCTTTTATACGCCGCAGTCATCAGCGCTCTCTACCGGCTCAAGGCGACATTACCGCACACACAATCCTATACGAAATCCGCTCATTTTTGACATATAGTTTAGGACCACCCTGTATAAAAAGAACGGAAACGAATAGAAGTAGGCAGAAAACATCTGTCTTACTGACAGTATGGCTAACTGAAACAGTATAACTAAACTAGACAAGCTAACTAAAATAGTATGGCTAATTTAAGAAGAAGGTGGATGTAAAAAAAAAAAAGTGTGCATTAGATCCTAGATTATAATAAATTAATAATTCTTATGTATTTTCTTATTTTTCTAAAAAAAATAGGTGAAAAAGGGGCAATGGAAAATGCAAAAGTTGGACAAGAAAGAAAAGACTGGGGGACAGGAACAGAAAGATTAAGAACACCAGTAATAACAGGAGAAAAAAACGAACCAGCGGACCAGCAAATACAAGAAAATGGAGAAGATTATACAGATAATGATCCTGAAAGTATGTTTCTGGATTACGGCAAATTTTTTGAAGAAGTGTCTTTACTATCACATATGAAATATAATGTCTTTTGCTTTATGGAGAATAAGCGCCATTTTAAAGCATACTTTAAATTCCTTCTTACCCAGGGCCCGGGGTTGACATTCACGAAGGGGGCCTCCACTTCTCCTGTACCCTCGACAGGTTTCTGAGTACTATGTGTATTATCATTATACATATGAGTGAACGAATTTTATTCATAAGACCAAGGTAGCTATAATACATTATCTAATTATGCTTTCCTGGTCTTGAGTAAAAGGAGTCAGTAAAAGATTATTTTTTAAAATCCTGTAATGTCTCTGGACTGCTGATAAAACAAATATTAAAATTTTTATGAATATACTGGACTAAATTTAGGATTTAGGGGGCCCCGAGTAGCTGCCCCGCATGCCCCTGCGTAAATCAGGCACTGCCCTTACCTAACCCTAAAGTTCATGTGAAATTTTCTAAGTAAAATATTTTGGTTACCTCTAAAATGCAATAGCTCAAACCCAAATGACAATTTGTTATATCATATGCAACTGTGGTTTTTTTTTCCAATACTCGCCATTTCTATACCTTCTTCCCACAATTGTTAATACACATTATTCAAATTCCATATACAAAGCCTTAGTCAAGCTATGGCCAATACGCAACCACGTGATCTTTGTTGGCCAGTACGTTCCCTAAATATATTTACTCTGTTGGCTAAGCTGCTTGTGTTTTCTACCTGGAAGCATCCCGGCATCCATAGCTTCCCTTTCCCAAACTTTTGGCCATTTAGGTGTATCAGGCATACTGAATGGTCGACGAGGATTGGGGATGATCTGAGTACACAACGCATACAAAATTGAACCCTATCTAGGTTCAAAACCACTTCCCTTGAAGAATTGCACTCTCCACATGGAAATCTGAACTATTGCTCATGGAATCTGGTCTTTGACCCAACCTTATCTTGGAATACAACGCCGGTTGTTTAGCTGGTCTTTCCAATCTGCATACAAATGCGCACAAAACAACAACACAACGATTAGCTGGTTGCATTGCGCTTTCGTCGTTCACCGAAATGAAGGCTTCACAGAATGTATCCCGCAGAACCACGGTTATTTCTCAAGCAATTTGTAAAACATCAAAAAATATTTCAAGAAAATTCGTAAATTCTATAATTTTCCCCCCATTACATACTCTTATATACAGTTCACAAACCGCAACAAGTACACTGAAACAATATAAAAGAATTACTTACATTTTATGTCTACTTAATTGCTTATTTTTATGTCTATGTCAAAACAGTGGTACTTAACAGGACTTCAAGTAATCTTCAAATAATAAAGTATAACCTGCCTAAAGCGACCACCTTTGGGAGTGGACTTCAATGGACACCATGGACAAGTGGCCACTATGCACGACAGACTTTTGTATATGATGATTAAGTCCCTACCAGTTCTCTCTTATAAAAAGTGGTCACTTTATTCAGGTGGCCAATTTGCCAAGATGGTCACTTTACCAGGTTACTCTGTATTTATGGATGGTATCCGCGGCTAGACACGTGATGAGAAAAGGGTTCCGTAAGATAAAAAGTTTAAGAATCACTGGGCCAAATGAACGCTCGTTTTATCATATTTGCTTACTAAGAAGTGTTCATCATCTTCAGTAACCTTCGCGGAATAGTCCACAACAGACAACAAGTAATCATAACCAAGTGATTATAATATATTGTAATCGATTACATTTTCGCGTAATCACATTTGTAATCGTATTCGAATGTTTTGAAGAATCTGTAACCTGCATATAGTCATAATCACATTTTTTAATTTCGTTTAATCATAATCGTGATTGTAATCATTTTTTGACATTCTTAGGTAATCGTACTCATAATCTCTATAATTATAATAGCGATAGTTACGATTATAATCGTAATCGAACTGATTATTTCTGATTCGTCAAAGCAATCTCGATTTGTGATTGCAATCTGCAATCGTAAATCTGTAATTGTAATCATATAAACCGATTGTAATCGCTTCCAAGTCAGGTCCACAGTCGGATTTCAATCGTCTTCAATTAATCGATTACAATCTGACATTAAAATAATAGCGTTAAATTTCTCAATTATATATATATGTCCATTTTTTTAAACACAGATCCCGAAGTTACAACAACAGATGAAGATGATACGAAGGTAATAACCGGAAATAATGAAAGACAGCTAAAAATGGAAAACCCGGAAAATACAACAGGTTGGATTTATCTTTCTAAGCTTGGATAACCAGCAAGCTAACTAAGAGTTTTGTTATGCTTAATCTACAGAATTAATAACTGATAAAGCAAGCGAGAGTAGACGACGTCATTTTTAAAGCAACAGGGCTGAAATGGCGATGAGCTTGGTATGTCTCAAGAAGAACCGATCAACTGAAATTCTCAACTGGATTCCAAGAGACCACCGAAGACCTAGAAAACGTCCTCAAACTAGATGGGTAGATGAAATTAGAAAACAGGTTGGGGTGACTTGGAAGCGAATTGCTCAGGATAGACTTGTGTGGAAAGCATTTGGAGAGACCTTCATCCAGCAGTGGATAGATAATGGTTGAATATGGTGCTATATAACTGTGTGAGTTATATGATTATAATTGTATAATAAGTATGTACATATAAGCGCTACCTCATATGATAAAGTAAAGAATACGTATTATCGCTGCATTAGTTTTATATCAGCATACATTCCTTTACCAGATGCACATCCATTCATTCGTCCGATGGAAAATCCAGATTTGTTTGAAGGAGACATAATTGGAATAAACTCTCGTGAAGTAAGCTATTCAGTTTCCTCTTTAGAAACCCAATTTCTAAACAACTTGTTGCGTGAAGTGCCTTCACTTTCAGATCGGTAACTTCTCGTAGTCTGTGCGTTTGTTTCTAAAATGATTTGAATCGATGTCTTAATTTTTTAATATTGATATTTATTGAATGATACCATTGAATTTTATTTTCACTTTTAAGTTAACTAATCTCATCCACTTTTTTTTTAAGGAAGAGTCCATGTTTCTTAATTTAATGGTTTTTCTAATGGGCTCTATTGCCATATAATCATTGATAAAGTGCACGAAAGTTACTTGCTTTGATCAATAGGAGTATATGAGAAAAACAGTAACCCAAAATTGGCAAATACGCAAACATCTTAATCAAGATAATAGTTACGATAGATAACTGCTATTGTTTTAAATTCATATATGTACAAATAATCAACATACAGTGAACTAAAATAATTAGAAAATTTTGATAGATTTTTGATATGGGCAAAAGGGTTAATAGACTTCCCGAAATTGGCAAAATATACACATGCTATCAATAAAGAAAGGGAAGAAAGCTCTAATAAACGTGTTCTTAAAACTTTTATTTTCCATATTCGATATAAAACTTTATTCGAAATAAAACTTTATTTTGCATGTATGATAACTGCGCGATTTTGTACGATTTGAGGAAGAATTTTTCGCTTCTCGCATCATTCCTGAGCGCAAATTATGAAAAATACAATTTTTCACAAATTCCATCTAAAGTTTTCAACTTAACATTAAAGAAAATTGTGTCTTAAAAAATATCCGATCTTCGCTTCCAACCAAATATATATTTAAAAAAAGTTCCTGACAATTGATGTGTAGTCATAAAAAAAAATGAACCTTCACCTTTTGGCCGAATCGATCGTTTGAACGAGGTCGTTTGCCTTAAATAGTGCTGGGCAAACTGTTCCCTCAGTAACTCACTAAATGGTTCTTCATGTCAAATAGTGATAATTGATTGGTTGTATTTTTATGGCGCAAGGACAACAATAGTCATTCTGCGTCTAAATAGTGAGGGACAAAATCGTACATTCTAAGACTGTGTGTGTGTGTAGTCATAGGTGCAACTTGAGAGTTAAATATGGAGCAACCTGGGGAGGCAAAAACATAATTGTGTGGAAAAATGCTATTTCCGTCGCTATTCTATAAAACTGGGGGCAAGTTGCCTCCTTTGCCCCGCCAGATTACGATTATGTATATAGATATATACCCTAGTGTCCTACCCCGCCTTCAAGTGGTGCAGGCTGAGCTTTCTATTTATGTGGCAAATTAATATTTGCTGCACGGATAGAAAGGCGGAAGGGGAGGGCTAATTCACCAACCCGTCTAGCCAGCGTGGTGAAATTATGGCTAATTCCTCCATTATGTTGACACACCAGAAACCATGGCCCCTAGTCTCCAGGTGCTGGAGTGCTCCTGATCAAGGCAGCGGTCAGTGTGGCATGAAAGCAGGGGGTGCTAAGAATCACTGGAATGGCCCAGGCTGCCGTTTGTTATTGACCTTGGCTACGTTTAATGGACGATCCCTTGCTTCTGAAGCAAAACTTCAGGAATTGGAAGAGGAACTAGACAAGATCAAATGGGACATTGTAGGACTCAGTGAAGTTAGAAGAAAAGGTGAAGAGTTGGTGGAACTTAAAAGTGGACATTTGTTTTATTATAGAGGAACGGAAACTGGAAGAACAAGTGGTGTTGGCTTCTTAATCAACAAAAGAATTAAAGACTGTCTTCTGGAAGTTGAAAGTACATCAGATCGAGCAGCGAGGCTCGTTGTTCAACTAACCCAGCGATACCAACTTCAGATAGTACAGGTATATGCACCAACATCAAGCCATACCGACGAAGAGGTTGAAGAATTTTATGAAGAAATCAAAGAGTTACACACCAAAGGGAAACAACATATCAAGCTCATCATGGGGGATTTCAATGCAAGAATTGGACAACAGGAACAAGGAGAGACATCGGTTGGTAAATACGGATATGGGGAAAGGAATGAACGTGGCGATCAACTCATCGAATTTGCAGAAGCTGAAAACCTTAGCATCATGAATTCATTTTTTAAGAAGAAACCGCAAAGAAAATGGACATGGAAACACCCCAATGGAGGAACCAGCGAAATTGACTATATCCTGGCAAACAAGAAATCAATTATTGAAGATTGCAGCGTACTGAACAGATTTAATACTGGAAGTGATCATCGAATGGTGAGATGTAAAGTGCACTTAAATACTAAATTAGAACGACAGAAGCTCATTAGGAAACAAGTAAGTAAGAGGGTGGATCTAATGAAACTGAAAGTAAATACCGAGGCATTCAAGTTGGAATTAAAAAATCGCTTTTCTGCACTGGAAGGACTTATTGAAGAAATTGATATCTCAGAAGCAAATGAAAACATTGTTAAGACAATAGTTGAAACTGCTGGGGAAATTGGTGGTGTAACCTGTAAAAAGCACAATAGCAAATTATCTGAGAAGACGAAACAGCTCATGAAAAGGCGAAGAGATATGAAGGTGGACAATCAAAATACCAGTTCCAGGATTGAGTACATAGAACTTTGTAAAACTCTGCGCAAAAGCATGAAAGAAGACATAAGAAAATTCAACTGTGAGCTAGTAAGGAAAGCCATTGAAAATAACAAGAGCCTTAGGGTTGTTAAAGGAAGTTTATCTGTTGGGAAGAAACACATCATTGCATTAAAAGGAGAGGATGGCACCGTAACAAGAAATAGGGAAGAAATACTTAGAAGAGTTGAAGAATTCTACAAAAAACTATATGAAAGTAACAGTGGATTAAACGAAGACTCTGAGATAGTCGAAGGAACAGCTCCTAAAATCTTAAAAGAAGAAGTTTCATTTGCAATAAAAAGTATGAAGAAAGGAAGAGCCCCTGGTGATGATGGTATTACATTAGATATCCTAAAAGAAGCTGGAGAATATGTAGAAGACATACTTGCAAAATTCTTTACCAAATGTCTTAACAGCGGTAACATACCAAACCAATGGGATTCTGCAACAGTAATTCTTTTGCATAAAAAAGGTGATAAAGAGGATTTGAAAAATTACCGACCAATTAGCTTGTTACCTGCTATTTATAAAATCTTCACAAAAGTGCTAACACATCGCCTGCAGAAAAAATTAGATGCAGCTCAACCAAGAGAACAAGCTGGATTTCGAAGTGGATTCAGTACAGTGGACCATATTCAAGTATTAAGAGAATTAATTGAAAGAACACATGAATATGAACTTCCATTGTGTGTTGCATTTATTGACTATGAGAAGGCCTTTGACTCTATTAAAACATCAGCAGTCATCAACTCTTTAAGATCAACAGACATTGAGGATGTGTACATTGACATGGTGAAACGTGTGTATAAAAATGCAAGTGCAAAATTTCGGTTACATAAAGATACCAAAACTATCAAAATTGGTAAAGGTGTGAGGCAGGGAGATACCATTTCTCCAAAACTTTTTACTTCAGCTTTACAGATGATTTTTCAGCTGATAAATTGGAATAACAAGGGAATAAAAATAAATGGTGAATATTTAAATCATCTGCGGTTTGCTGATGACATTGTTATTTTTTCAACGAACCCATCAGAACTCCAAGACATGGTACAGGAGCTCTCAACTAGAAGTAAAGAAGTTGGACTCAAGATGAACCTACAAAAAACTAAAATCATGTTCAATAATTTTGTAGAGGAAACAAAAATACAAGTTGACAACATTGAGCTAGAAATTGCTGATTCATATATTTACCTTGGCCAGCTGATTTCAATGGATGGCAACATTATGAAAGAACTCAACAGACGTATTAAACTTGGCTGGAGTGCATTTGGAAGAAACAGTTTTATCCTGAAGGGGAAATTGCCTTTGTGTCTAAAAAGAAAGGTCTTCAACCAGTGTGTATTGCCAGTCCTCTCTTATGGATCAGAGACATGGAGTCTAACAGTTGGAGCAATACGAAAGTTACAGACAACGCAAAGGAGCATGGAGAGGTGCATGCTTGGAATAACTAGGAGAGATCGAAAAAGAAACACTTGGGTGAGAGAGCAAACTAGAGTAGAGGACATCATTGTTAAAGTAAAAGGGCTGAAATGGCGATGGGCTGGGCATATTGCAAGAAGAACTGATCAACGATGGACAACAGAAATTCTGAACTGGATTCCAAGAGACCACCGAAGACCTAGAAAACGTCCTCAAACTAGATGGGTGGATGAAATAAGAAAACAGGTTGGGGTGACGTGGAAACGAATGGCCCAGGATAGACTTGTGTGGAAAGCATTTGGAGAGACCTTCATCCAGCAGTGGATAGATAATGGTTGAATATGATGATGATATAGGTATATGCAAAAAAATATTAATCAAGCTTCCGAAACATGAAAAGTGCACATGCTGTCATCCAAAAGAGGGGTTATATGTTCTGTTAAATTTATTTTTTAAGTTTCATTCTATTTGCATGCACGATATTAGCGGGATTTCATATGATTCAATGAAGAATTTTTCCAGTTTTCACATCTAGCTTGAGAATGAAAAATACATTTCTTCAGAAATCGGACTTAAAGTTTTCGACTTAGCGTTAATATGTGGTCTTACAGTGTTATGTAATTAAAACTGGTCTATTATGTAATCAAAATGGCCCTCTTTTCAGACGAATCCCTGTTCTGTATACAACATAATGATGGTCGCATCCGCGTGTAGCGACATCGTGGAAAATGCACATTGACAGCTTGCATTCGATATCTTCATACTGGTCCGTCACCTGGAGTGATGATATGGGGTGCCATTGGATACACGTCTCAATCAATCTCTTGTTCGCATTCCCGGCACTTTGAACAGCAACCGTTACGTTTCTGATGTGTTAAGGCCCGTGGCTCTGCCCTATCTTCGAGGCCTCGCTAACGCTATGTTTCAGCAGGACAATGCATGACCGCATGTTGCCCGTACTATCCCAACCCTCCTTGATACAGAACATGTTTGATTGTTGCCCTGCAAGCAGGTTTTTCTGATCTCTCACCAATTGAAAACGTGTGGTCAATGGTTGCCGAGCGACTGGCACGCCACCACTCACCATTCACTACAGTCGATGAACTGTAGCATAGTGTTGAAGGTGCATGGACTGCGGTACCTATACATGCTATACAATCTCTGTTTGACGCCATGCCCAGAAGGATAAATGCTGTTATTTTGCCAGAGGTGGCTGTCTGGGTACTGATTTTTCAGGATCTATACATCCTAATTTCCTATAAATTTAATCACTTATTCTTTCCACTATAATGTATGTGTTCAATAAATATGAATCCATTATTTACATTTCTTCCTGATGTAGCAATTTTAATGGCCAGTAGCGTATGTACATATATATAATTATTTTTTTACACAGGGTTTTAATGCGATTACGCAAGATCGGTTGCGTTGGCCAAATGGTACCATTCCATACTCCTATGAATCGGGAATGAGTAAGTCACGCTGCATTTTTATTTTTATTATATCTGTGTAATATAGATATTATATAAAATTTCAGGCGCAAGTAGTATGCATGATCTGTGCCTATATATTACACATAGGCGCATAACAAGGGTAGTATCAGTGATGTGTATTTTTCGTGAAAACTACCTGTAATTCGTGAGTTAAAGAGCCATAGCTTCAAAGCTAAGGTCAACTGTATTTGAGTGAATAGGAGCTCGGCCTATTAACCAAGAGGTCCCGAAGCGGAAAAATATGTTGCAATATATATATATAAATTTTTCTTCGCCCATTATTGGCGGAAACCGGCTTTGGGACGGGCACAGAAAGCCATGTTCCCAAGCCTCACACGTCACTACTTAATGTGCCATGTCTAGAAACTTCCAGACAATGTGAAACGTGTTTAGGATTGTGGCTTTTTGTATTTCAATTTAGGTGTTTGGGTCGATGTTGAGTATTTCCAAATTCGTCGCAAGCGTCTTTGGTTATATCCCTTTTGCTGAGATGACTAACTCTATATATATATATATGGGGTATGGAAAAGATCTTCGTCATCCTGTTAGTCATCTCAGCAAAAGGAATAGAACCGAGGACGCTTGCGACGAATATATATCGAATGGTAGGTGCATGCTGTGTTTGTATCAATGCATGCCATTACACAGATTCATGCAGTAAAAAAATTTGCCCCCCCCCCCTAAATTGAAACCTGACTATGAGCTTGTTTGTATTTTTTTTAAATATTATTTGTAATTCTTGTTAAATTATCGGTAATTCATTTTAAATTCCCTAATTCTTTTAAAGTTTTCTGCATTTTTTTAAATTATCTGTAATTCTTTATTTTCTTTTTATATTTTCTCAGTTATTCTTTACACGTTTTCCCTAATTGTTTATAAATTTTCTGTATATTTTCATACGTTTTCGTTAATTCTTTATAGTTTTTTTTAAATTCTCATACATTCCCCGTAATGATTCGCATATTCTCCCTAGCCCTTTATAAAAGTGGTAGGTAATTTTGCATATGCTTTTTCTAATTATTTATGAATTATCTATTTTTTTCATATGTTCTTCATAATTATCTATAAATTCTCTATAATTTTCCATTCTGTCGATTTTTCACGTTACGAATATGTGTGTAAGAACTGGCAAAAGAATCAAGACAACGATAGCTGTCACGAGCTAACGTAAGGAAAATTGGGAAAAATAAAGAATTTTACTTTTAACCGTAGTGGTAGCTGATTGTTGTCAAATTCGGAAGCGGATAGAAAGGCAATGTTTGGCCTCTATGATATTTTCTCTTTTAATAATATACCATATTTGTAAATAAATGTGTGTTGTTTCATAAAGGGGGTATTGATTGGGCTTTTCTGAATCGCCAACATCTCTCCAAGGCTGTTTAATCGAATAATACCCTATACCAGAGACCAGGTCGGTTGAGATATTCAGCTATTAGCTTGCAATCGTCCGGGGTTTCTCTACAATATGCGTGTGAACCAATTTGAAATCAACTATTCGAGCTCATATTAATCACGACTTGATTCCTCCATCTTCCAAATACAAACAATGAACGAATTACTCAATAAATAATAAATGTTGCTTTACTCTCCTAAATGCATTATCATTTTATCATCATTTTATTTCATCACCAATTTTAAGCTATTCCAGTTTATCTTATAGAAGTTTTTAAAGTCTATTTAATAGCACTTTTGTCTAGAATATCGAAAATTACTGTTTAATTCTTTAGAGGACAATTTGCCGAATATTAGTCAAGCTATGAAACAGATCGAGCAAAATACTTGCATCAAATTTGAACTCTATGATGGTAATCAGCCTAACTATATTTACATCTTCTATGGTGACGGGTAAGAGCAATTTTATTTTTCTAAGCTTCCTCAAAAGTCCTAGGATTTTTCATATTTCCTAAATGAACGTTTATGAACAAACTTTCTTATGCCAATAAAGACTCAGCAGAGTTTCAAAATAACTTAATTAATATACTATGGAGACCGAAATAAACGGTAAGACTAATTTTATAATTAAAAATATTATGAAAATTAGTGACGAAAATAACGCTATTGACAGAATACATGCAATTGACTTTGGAAACTTATTTATAAACGTTCCTTTAGCAAATATTAAAATCTTAGAATTTTTCTATATAGTGAATTCAAATATTCCGCATGAAAAAAGAAAAAAAAATTGGAACCTAGCGTTTGGCTTTAGAGTTTCTGAAATTATTTTGTATGTGTTTATTGTTATGAGTTATTATATACGTAGTTCAATTATTATATATAAATAAACATATATATACGTAAATGATATTTATATATAATTATATATAAATATACCTATATATGAAAATTTCCCTCGCTCTCATGTATGCCTATTTTTGTATTTTTATGAAAAGAAGAACTAAGAGTTATGAATGAAGAATAAAAGTATTGATACATATGCGATTTTCGATTGTGCTTTACAAAGAAAATTTTGAATGCTTGCATGATCGCCCATACGAGTACTTCTACGAGGTGGGGGGGCTGGGAAAAATTAACGATTATTTTTAGGAGGGGCTGAGAAAAATTACCTCCTTCTCAAAGCTGTCGAGAATTTTAGTCAATGTACAAGATACCTAAACGCTACAAAAATAATTGATCTACTTGACAATTAGTAATGAGCTAAAAAGCACCTTATTTTAAAATGTGACTCTAAAACTTTTGAAAGCAAATATATAATAGGTTCGGGCAAATAAAATTTTTAAACGACTAGGGGTGGGAATCGAGCCTGCCCTATCCCCTATAAATGCTTGTGCACTGAAGTACAGTTGTTGAATTGTTTTTTTGTTTTTTTTTGTTCCTTTTGTGTGACCTATGGATTGTATTATTTTTTTATTATTTAATTATTTGATTAACTGGGAAATTAAGAATTTGAATTTCTGTTATTGAAAGGCCGTACTGGTGAATTTCCAGTTTTGTTTACCCATTTAATAGTAAGTCGATCGACTTGAAATAATAATGATTTATGAAATAACTAATTTTTGTAAGTATTTACTTGCTTAGGTTTTAGTAAGGGTCTAAACCATTCAACAGGCCGGATCGGATCGTATAGAACTTAGACAAAAAAAAAATTGCGTTGATTAAAGAAACATTAACCATTATAATAGCAATAGCCCACTGTTCATGAACAACGGACAATGAGACAAAAAATTAATTAATAATAAATCAACATTTATTATGAAAACAAAATAATAAACAAAATTTATATTTACAACATTACAATTTTTTTTTGAGGTCAGTATTTGCTAGCTATCATCCAGCTTTTTATACTAGCTACACAAGCAACAAAAATAAGTTTATTTTTTTTCTCAACTTTAATTTAAAAAGTAATTTAGTTTCAGGATTTAAAATTATTTCCGTTTTATACAACACGGATAGGAAATGCATTATTTCGTTTTGCAGCTATGGCTTTAAACAATTTCGCAAAAGTATGACCACGAAAATAAAAGTGATAAGTTTAATTAGCATAAAAGGAAGATCAATGAAATTTATAAAAATTAAATGAACGTTACTTAGACATTATTTAGGGGTATGGAGGGAAGTTAGAAAGGAATAAGAAAAAGGGAAATATTTCTTTCTCACCACTTCAGCTACATCTTTAGTCGTTGAAACCCCAGTACAAACTGGCGGTTGATGGCTCGAAAACTTTTCTGCTCTCTCTCTATACAGGTTTACCAAACTTGGTATCCTTAGTACTGTTTCCATTGGAGGAGAACTACGCACTCCATTTGGGCTTTGTAATATTTGATTATTTTTATCTTGTCGGTGTAAGTTGGCGAGCCAGATGGCCCCCCCTTCTTTTCACCAACTTTTCGGGGAAAAACGAAGTAATAATTTTTCATAAGTTTGTGAAATTTACATTTGCAGCTTTGTCCAATAGAAGTTTTGGATTGTTATGTACAACTGAAGTGACAGGGATAATGAGGGTTTCGTCCGGTGTTTTCGTTCACTGGTCCTGGCAGAAGTTCAATTTTATGGCTTGAGAGGTCAAAGGTGAAAGTAAGGTCCAGCGTTCCAACTATACCAGTCTTATTACAGATGTGAAAATGGCGCAATCTTGGAGGGGCCTGTTTAGCAGGGGGGGATGCTTGGCTTAACATTTTAATGGCCTTATAGCCTAGCTGCACATTGGAAATAGTTGGAAAGGCGGTTAAACGAGGGTGACTCATACATGAAAGAAAAAACGTTACACTTTTAAGGACTTAGGTCAATACATTGGAATTTTCTGAAATAATTGCGTAATACAATACAATACGTACATCAATACTTTCAATTAATATATTTTTAAATTAGGAATATTTCTGAAATTGAAATTAATTTATAAGTACAATATGATGCGACAATGATTACAAAATATATGACGAAATATAGTAATACATAAGAAGACCGATTATGCTGAGAAGAATATGAACATTTTAAATATAGAATTAATTAATTTCGTTAAATTCTAATTTTGATTAAAACCAATACTGTTGTACATTGATAATTGTGGTAGATATTCCACGATAGTCTATTGTCTTTTGATGAAAGCCCTATTGTTGTCTATAGTCTCCATGACAGAATATACGGCACGTTATTAATCTTCTGACACACAAATAGTCACATCACGGTGGGAAGCTGAAACACAATTAAAGAAAGGACAGTATCTGGTCTCCTTTTGACTATTGGCAACAAGTCCTTGTTAATTTCAAGTGGCCCTCGAATGGCTGCAAAACTCAAAAATTGTCAATAAGTAACAGTAAAATAATTCGTGTCATATTTTTAGGCCTCTGGTTACAACACGCAAAAGAAAAAATGATTATAAATTGTTACAATTTAAAAACTTACGAACAAAGTTGAAAAAAGAATGATGAGTTTGCACTGGAGCTGCTGGAGCGTAATCACTTGTTAATTATTTTTATAAGTATATTAATGAAAAATAATTTTAAAGAAAGGAATATTGTTATGTTGGGATTTCAACCCAACAAAGTGCAACCTGTCAATAACGATATTCTACAAAGACCTGAAAAAGAATGTCCTGATAGAAAGTTTATTGTTATAGACAATGTTGAACATAATACATTCTATACCTGTCAGGACCGCAGGACATATTATTAGGGACAGATTCCACTCTATATATCCAAAAACCTTGAAATCTAAAAAAAAAAAACCTAACCAATTAAATTGCATTTTATTTTTAGATATTAAAATAGATAAAAATAAAGATATCATGAATATAAAATTTGTATTTACGAGGAAAAAATATTATTTTAATTTTGAGGCAGCCCTTCTATCTATATTTACACTTAATTATTATTAGTAAAGGTATTGATTATCAGATTTTTAGAAATTCAATAATATCTCAAATTTTTCGAATTGGTAGAATTTACAGGAGAGGGGTGAACTTTTTTTCAGCATGAACTAAAGAAAGTTTTGTTACGCTTTGCGTTTTTTGGTACGTCACTCGTTGTTTTGGTTCACGTTTTTGTACGTACCTGAACTCAGTGAAATCTATTCTAAGAAAGTCAGTTCTTGCGAAAATCTGTTAGAAAGAAAAAAAAAACTATTTGGTCCATCTGCGAATTCCTAGATCTCCTGGAATACATGTCACTATTAGTAAGTGATCACTAGAAAGCGCAACATCATAGGAAAACAAAAAGCTCCAAAATGTTCTGAATGGGAAATGCTTTATATTATACGTTACTCATCTGCAGGAGAGCCATGCAACAAGCTGTAACTTCCTGCTATCTTCCATTTCTAACCTGAACAGCAGTTAACGACTGTAACCTCAAAGTTGCGATTATCTATGTAACATCAAGATTATCATATAACAGAATATGTATCACCAAAATTGTAATTAGGAATTTTTGAATAAAATTTATTCTTATTCCTAACGCACAAGCGCGCCATTAATCTATCACGTAGTACAACTAGGGAAGATTTACAAAATGGCGCATAGAAGATTCTAAAATGGGGCTTTAAATTGACGTAAAGAATTTTCAGTTTCATGAAATCAAAACTAGGTATGTTCCTTATCAGGAGCGGACTGAGTCCTCTCAAAGGACGCATACCTTGGACTTTCTGAGGGGGCGCGAGTCCTATCGCCCATGAGGATGTCACTGGTCCGCGGGCCAATGGGCCGGTGGCCCAGTCCGCCCCTGTTCCTTATTATTAAATTTATAAAAGAATGAGAAATCGATGAAAATAAACTGGATAATGCGATTTATGCAATATGTCACCTATCCGGAGGAGAGCCGCGTATAATAAGTTATTGCGCTTTGTTCCGCTCTAATTTTCATCTAATCGTCGGTCAATGTTCTTCTAATTTCAAAAGCACAAACTAACAGCCAAAGTATCATACATCAGATGCATCATCAAAAACTAAATACAAGTTGAATAAAATTTACTTTCTCTCTCTCTTAAAGATTATCTTTGGTTGGAGGACAAGATCGCCATTGGTGTTGTTATTGCTGCTTTTGTGATTGCCCAAGCACCCTCTTTCCTGGGACATTAAGATCCTCTGTTGCCTTTCCGTGTGAGTGCTCCTTGACACACTGCTACCATCATCGTCATATTACCGCAGCTCTCTCATCAAGATGGTAGTTGAGAAATCTGTATGACACTGGAGTATGCGATAAGAGTTAGTTCAAACTATGGCAATTTCTAGCACTTCCGAAGGCACATGCGTGTTGTAGAGAATATTTTTCATATGTAACGAAAGGGTCAATTAGTCAGTTTCTTTCGTTTGTTCGAACGATGCTTCATATACTTGCCTCCAGAATACCCTTTTCTTTTCTCATGCACTTTAGGAATCATTTACGATTAGCTCCAGCAGTGTGCTTATTGACAAAATTAAAGTAATTTTATCGTTTCAGTTGTGATTCTCATTTGGGTATGAAAGGCGGCAATCAAACACTATCATTGGGAGATAATTGCGGATCTATTGGAATTATCCTCCATGAACTTCTTCATGCTATTGGATTTGATCACGAGCATGTCAGGTCCGACAGAGATGACTATTTGATCGTTTACAAGGAGAACATCAAAAAAGGTAAATACATGCGTATATAGAATCTACTAGAACTCGAACATCTTCCTTTCTTATAATTCCAAAATTTACGAACTACACAATTGTATAATTTTATCAGAATTCCAAATTATATATTTTTTTTTAAAATTACATGCTTACATTTTCTTTATATGGTCCACTTTCTCCAAACGATCACTTCGTTTTGACATTGAATATGGTTTTCTTTTATTTTACTGGAAAATATCATCACACAGAACAATGCCGGATTAAGTTTTTATTGTCCATAGGGCGGGAGGACACGATGGGCCCCCAAAAAATGTGGCCCTTGAAATATTCAGTTAATAAATCATGTTTTGATTTAAAGTTCATTATTTTAATAGTTAACAGTAATCCAAGTTTATGGGACAATTATAAATAAGTTTATGACAACTCTTAAGCTCAAATACCAGGCCTGTCCCAAAATCGTGAAGTTATAGGCCCAGACCCACTTGGACTATACGTAAATCCGGCACTAGATCAGAGTAATGCAGCGAAGTGTCAGTAATATTTATGTATCAGCGTATCTTTCTGTCTTCATAGATCTCTGTAATT
>QLNU02003925.1:0-12997 GCA_006491805.2 Dysdera silvatica | reverse complement strand
CGCCCTAACCCGAAAATAATATGAACTATAAAGCCCGAGTCCATTTAGGGCCGGACCCGAACTCGGGCCCTAAACGGGCTCAGGCTATATATATTATTTTGTTTTCGGGTTCGGGCGAGCCCGGTCTCGTCTCTAATGTGGACACAAAAATGCGAGAATCTTCTTTATTCGGTAGGCTACTTTTGCCTTTATTCATAGGCTACACATCTTTGCGGCTACGTCCAATACAGGCTGGCGCAGCATAGCCCAGATGTTTTGCGCCATAAAAAGCCAAACAATCAAACTAATACAGGCTCAGAAGCCAGGATGGAGGGGCAACTGCGGCAAGGCAAGGATATATTGGGCGTATATACAGTAGTGGACAAAATTGTGGAAACCTTTTGGAAAAAGTTTATTTTAGAGGTTTGATGGCTAATAACACCACTTTTTTTGTACCAATACTATAAAATTATATATCATTAGAAAGGTAATTTAATAAAGATTGTAATGCAATAACATTTGTTCAATTATCTGTATTCTATCAAAAGTTATAGCCAAATAACCAGAAAAAAGAAGCACAGCTTGCTTACATTTATATGAAGTAGCTTTCCTTCATTTGAATGTGGCCAATGAGCATGAGTGTTTACAGAGCCAATCAGGTGTCATCTTGTTTTGGCAATGAGCCAATCATGTTTTCTCTTGTTTTGGCAATGAGCCAACAGGTTACAGGACATTTATCAGTGTGTTCTGTAATTGCTATCAAGTTGGTTGGGTTTTTTTTGTGCTCTTTGATTTAGTGTGCTTGTAAAACGTAATAAAATTAAAGAAATGGCGCAAAGAGTTGACTGGTCACCTAGGAAGCGATGTAAAATAGTAATATTAAGTGAACAAGGCTACAGTTATGAAGAAATTAGAAGAAATATTGGGGGAAACTTAACTAAAGGTGGCATTTCTAAATTTTTGAAGAAGTATAAGGAGACTCAGTCATTACAAAACCAGACTGGTAAAGGCAGAAAAAGGTGCACAACAGCAAGTGATGATAGAAGAATTAAAAGACAGTGCCTAGGTGACAGGAAAAAATCATCTCTGTGTATACAAGGTGAAATGGCGCAATGCAATGTGAAGTTAAGTGCAAGGACTGTTCGGCGCAGACTGCATGAATGTGGTCTAAATGCAAGAATTCCACGAAAAAAGCCATTTTTGTCTGTCAAACAGAGGTTGAAAAGATTAAACTGGGCTAAAACCCATGTTAACTGGACAACGGAACAATGGGACAGTGTAATTGGGAGTGATGAGACCAAAATCTCACTGTTTGGTAGTGATGGCGTAAAATACGTATGGAGAAGAATTGGAGAAGATTTCCATCCTGAGTGCATTACACCTACCGTGAAACACCCAGTTAGTGTTATGATTTGGGGTTGTATAACATCAAGAGGTGTGGGCAGAATTTGCATGATCAATGGGAATATAAATGCCCAAAGATACATAAATGAAATACTTGAGCCCAAGCTGCAGCCTTCTGCATGTGATCTTTTCCAAGATAATGAAGCATTTATATTTCAACAGGATTCAGCTCCATGTCATGTTGCTCGTGTGTGCAAAAAATGGTTTCAAGATCATCATATTCAACTGCTGGAATGGCCTGGAAATAGCCCAGACCTTAACCCCATCGAAAATCTATGGAGCCGGCTAAAGAAGCTTGTTAGTCGGAAGCAACCCAGCAATAAAACACAATTAACAGAAGCAATAATTCAATCTTGGTTTCATATTATAACAGCTGCAGAACTAAAGAACTTGGTTCACTCCATGGGAAAGCGTTGTAAGGCCGTAATTAAGGCTAAAGGTTACCCAACTAAGTATTAACTGGTATGGTGAACATTTTTGTATATCTCATTTTTTCTATGTATATCACCTTTCTTCTTTATGAATGCTGTTCTATTAAAATACGATTCATAAATGTTATTGCATTACAATCTTGATTAAATTACCTTTCCAATGATATATAATTTTATAGTATTGGTACAAAAAAAAGTGGTGTTATTAGCCATCAAACCTCTAAAATAATCTTTTTTCAAAGGGTTTCCACAATTTTGTCCACTACTGTAAATACGAAATAGTAGATAATGTAAATATAAATCAAAATGTAGAAAATCAAGCAAGTAAACGAAAATTATTTATACGTAGGTGCAAATATATGAGCAATACCAATATTCACACAGCCACATCTGCGTACTATATAAAATGAAATAAAATAATAAAGGCCTATGCACTAAAATTTGCATATACAATATAGTTGTAAATGTATGTACATCATACCACAGTTACAAAATATACATTCATGTGTAGTTAAAGTATAAATGAATAGACAAGTTTACGATTAATAATGACGGGCTAGTGACGAGAGTGAAAATTGAAATTATATGATAATCTATTGAATCTAGGCATGCATGTACAATCTTTTTCAAGGGAACAGTTATACATGCATGCCAGACACAATATATAAGATCTGCAAAATAATGTTTCTGAAACGCCAAAAAACCGTTCGACGAAACCCCCAAAATCACTGTCAAACGGCTCAAAGGCATTCTGCTCCCGACATCACCCTACAGATCATTGCTGTTACCAAAAAATATTCAAATACATAAATATATAATAAAATGTACATGTACTTACAAGGGTACGTTGGGCTTCATGACCTTGTGTTTTGACATTTGAAAGAAAGGGAGAGAGAGGGGGGCAGAGGGTGTTATTGGCAGAATCATTTAGTAATGGTGACAGTTCGGCGCCAAACAAAAGGGAGGTTAAAGAATTAGCTATAACTGAAGTTAAAAAGAGTGAGGAAAGTAGCTAAAAGGAAAAATGAAGATAAAAGGGGAAGAAGTTATGAAAATGTAAGGGGAAAAATTATTAGCCAAGTATATGGCGCACCTTTATGTTAAAATTTTTTCTACGTTTAAGGTTAGCGAGGATAACTTTAAGGTAGCGTAAGCAGAAATTTATGGGAAAATTGTTGTTTTTTAATGAAGTAAAGAAACATATGAGACTGTTGGTAGTATCGTTAATATTGTTACATATTTTGGAAATGCGAACACAATGTGTAATCAAAATATTTCGTTGAACACCTATAGAGATATTGCTGTTCCATTTAGTGAGGAAGTTCACCTTGAAATTAAAACAGCTACGTTTATCAAATATGGTGCAATTGACGTGGTCTTTAATAATGGTAATATGCAAATCGAGGAAGTTTGCTTTGGTGCTGTCCTCTGAAGTCTTTTTCAGTATAAGCTCTTTGGGATATATATCAAGGTGTTTAGCACTGAAGCTGTGGTTATCGAAAGTTATGATGTCATCTATGTATCTGAATGCGTTACACAAAACAACACTATTATTTTTTTCATAATGGTGTAGGAATAGATCCGCTAAAATAGAAGAGAAGTTACTTCCTTGTGGAATACCGCATATTTGTTTGTAGATGTGCTTGCCATCAGAAATGTAGTTATTGAAAATGCAGAAGTTTACAATGTTGTTCCAATGATTTTCATCAATGTTCAGGTGGTGCGAGAAATTATTATAATATTCGTTGAGGACGTATTTTAACTTTTCCAAGGGAATACTGGTGAAGAGGTTTTCAAAATCGTATGTGTTGATTGCAGAAATATTGTTGTTGTTAATATAGTTGATGACAGGTGTATTGTTCTTGACAAAAATGGTGTTTTCTTTATTCTTATGGATTTCTTGTAATATCTTTCTTAGTAGTTGAAAGAAGGTGCTATTGGCATTATGGTTATAGCAGTTAACGCATGAAGTAACGAAACGGAATTTAGTGGGATTTTTGTGGAATTTGACGGTGGCAAACACATATGGAAAAACTGTATTACGATGCGGTGCTTTTAGTAGTTTATTAAATGCAATGTTGCGCTTCATTATGGTGGATGAGTTGTCTTTACATAACTTATAAGCAGAGGAGTTGTTAAGTTCGTTTAGAATTAGATCCTGGTAGAATTTTTTGCATATGATAGCATAGTTTCCTTTAGCTTTATCAACACTGGTGATGATAAAAGATTTTTTGAGCTCTATGATGTCTTTATGAATGATGCGAGAGTTGATATTTGAGTAATTGTTTGATCGAAGACCCAAAATTCTTTTACGAGCACGTGTGACTATGTTACTAATCCATTCAGAAAAGCATTCTGTAGGTAAGGAATATTTAGAGCTTATTTGTATGCAGAATTTTAACATGTCTCTGTTGATGCTTTGAATGAAGCGCTCTTTGTTGATGTTTGGCATTGGTCTAAAATTGGTACCATTAAGCATTATTAGACGTAGGTTGGGGTTGCCGATGATATTAAGATCACCGGTACATATGTGTTTGTGGTGTTTATCCACAAATTTACTGTATTCTGGTTGTAGGCACTTACATATTATTTCGAAAGAGTTATCGTCAATATTGGCGCCGAATTCTTTATAGTTGAAGATTCTTCTCCCCATAGGTATGTCATATTTAAAGGCTAAACGGATATTTAATTGATCTTTGAGAGGGAAAAGGTTCTTGCATTCTTCGAAAACTTCTCGTAAATTGATGTTGTCGAAGACTTTGTGCTTAAAATGCAATACGCAAAATTCTTTAATTTTGTGGATTGGCTTATCAGATTTCATTGAACCAATTTTTGAACGAATCAAGTCCATGATGAGATGTTTGCAGGAAGTATTGTTAGTATCTAAGGAGGTTAAATATTTTAATACTTCAGTTTTTTTGTTATTGTTGAGAGCAAAGATATTTTTCTTAACCAAATGTATATTGCAGCTCTTGTCGTATTCTTTAAAGATGTTTGAAACATAGTCTTGAATATGGAAGTTATTGTAGAGAAGTTTTCTTTGCTTTCCCGAACCTCGTTTTCCTCTGGTGGTTTTTTTAGCTCCGATGTGAAAAAGATTGTAAATGCATCTATTGTCAAAGTTATTGGAAATGATACTACCATTGAAGGAGTTATTTAGACCGTATGGGTGAAGCGTTTTATATTGTATCATCATCATGTTCTCCATGTCCAGTCTCTTTTGTAGGTTTTCTGCAACACCAATAATAGTTATGTCAACGTTCTTAAAATCGTGCTTTTGATAGTGTTGTAGTTCAAGGTCGTCCTTGTATTTAAACAGTTTGATGTCCGAACGATGCTGGCCGACCTTCGCATTAACCAGCATCACCTGTGATTTGTAGCTGTTATCACCGGTGATCTGAAGTAACAGCTGTTATTTGAGAACGGGGGTTTCAGAGGAGCATACTGTTCCTGCCTGGAACAGTGATCAGTCGGTAGCAGGTGATTTTTAACAGTTACCGTAAATAACTCCCATCTCTAGTCCCTGTGTTGTCGCCCCTAATTTGGATATGCCGGTGTTTTATTAAGGTGAGTTCATATTTTTAATGTGATTACATGCCTAGTAGTAAGGTGAAGTAGTATTGAGTTTTAATTAAGATGGCATTAATTTTCCACGTCTTTCTATACCGTATACTATTTATTATTTTTCTATACCACGTATGTCTTTCTATAACGTTAAACGTCGCTTGCATGGTTTATTGCTTACATTCTTTTGTATACACACACTAGAGTGTGTTTTTTCACAGACTATTTTAATAGTGTGGGAGGGATTGAAATTTTTCTTTTGAATCGTTTTGATATAACAGGTTCGCCCTCTCCCTTTGTCTTACCTCTTGTAATTTTTATAATATCGTGACCACATACTGTCCCCTCGGCGCAGTATAGCCCAGATTTCCTTGCGCCATAAAAAATTCAAACAAACGAACATACTGCCCCGTAGAACAACTCACCGTACACAAAAACGGAGGTGAAGTTTTCTAAACTTGGGCCTCCTCCGTTGTCTTGTTTAGGTACTTACATTTTGAATGTTTATGATTCAGAAACCATTTACGATGAATAAACAATTTCCATTGAATACCTAAAAAGTGTTTATTATATTTCGTTATCTTACTGTTTAAACTAAGAAAAAAATCAGAAGTATGCAGGGACAGGATTTACAGGCTCCTGAGTAATATCAGATTGGGGATCCCAACCACTGGCGTACTCAGGGGGCTGTTGTGGTTAATAATATATATATATACTTTGTATGCACATTTACTGGAATATTTCCAAAGTAGTTCATATTTTATCTGCTACATACACATATTTATGTAGTTTTTCATTATTGTTTAAGTATTACGTAAGCAAATTTTTAGCCATTTTATAAGCTCCCCTTTATAAGAAAACGTAAGGAAATGCCTGTCCCCCCCCCACTGTTTAAATGAGAATCTTGGTTTAAAAATTTAACTGCTATCATGTGTATTTTATATCTTCCATTTGCAGTGCGCCATACATTCAAGTATTGAAGTTTTCACTTCGAGACTATGTGCTAGTTCTATGATTTTCTGTGTCTTACATAAGCATAGTTGACTCCCGCCCCCACCCCCTCCCATTGTAAGAAAAAACTAATCGAATCTCAAACTCTTCCCCCACAAAAGATATATGGGTAATCACTGAACAGCCACTTATATGAAATATTCATGAATCTATGATCCCCCCCTCCCCAACCCCATATGGGCTTTCTGCATATACCCATGAACCGAAGCCAAAGTAAAATATTATATCTAAGTACTTGCTGTGCTTAAAACCGCGATGGCCACATTTGGTGTCAGTAGAGAACAGGTCACAACCGCACGTTTTTCCTTTAGAAAAGAGCAAAAATGTCGCTATAGGTGGGCTTGTAACGTCACACACTGACGTCAATCACTGTGTGACACGATACTCGTTATCTTCCGAAGTCGTGAAAGCATTTGAACATGTTTCGTCATTTTGGTGCTAGTGCAAAACACGTCACAACCCTGCTTTTTAGTGGAAAGTGTTTCCAACACGCATGGCAACAGTGTGCTGATTCGCCGCCATGTTATTTATGTCATGTTACAAGGCCCCATCTCCTCCTTTTCCTCGATATAGCGAAATTAAAAAAAAAAAAGTACTAACCTTTATTGGTCTTCCTCGTCGGATATATGTGGCCGGAATATTATTTTTTATGACGTTCAAAAAAAATGAAATAATGGAAATAAATTTTCTGGCCTATCTTTGTGCCGATGTCGCCACATAAACTCAGCGAAGAAACTGGCTATGATCGCGAAGGCCCCGATTAAGGGCAGTGCAACCGGTCCCGTCGGACTGGGCGCCAAGCTAAGGGAGGGCGCCAAAATGTATTAACAACCCCCAAGTGCAGACCAGGACAAATCCAATTTGACCATCTAAGCGCTTATTCTTAAACAAGCAAGTGAAGGAAAATCGACTAAGTTCGATATTTAAATAATTTACCGGGTTTCAATTAACTCTGAACCTGTTATTGTTTGATTTTTCAAATAAATTTTGGCGAGTTGAAAATTTAAAGTTGGCGAACTGGAATTTAACGAGTTGAAAATTTTCGCCAACCACTAACTAAACATATGACGTTACGTGGAAATATTCGACGAAACAATACGCAATATAAATAAGACACAAAAACAACGTTTTAGAAGCGTATTTATGTCAAGATTGAGTTCGAGCTACGCGTTTCGGGCGATAAAAGTTCGCCCTTCTTCGGGAGTGAACACGTGGAATATCGTCAACAAACGAGGTTGATTCGCGGATGTAACTAGAGTTGAGTTATTAAGTGAAATGTTGACTTCCAAAAGTAGGAAGTCAAGTACTACATGGTTTTTGTAATGCGGCCACTCTTCCCAGAAATTACCAAATTGTGGAAAAGTTGGCTGTCTGTTAGTAGAGGTGGCAATTATGACGGGACTATGGATTAATATCAGAAGGGGTTAGGTGGAGTACATTTCGCCAAGCTGAGCTGAAGGAAGGAGTTGAGCTGTGGTCATTCACAATGGAATCACGAAACGTGTTAATGAAGAAAGCTTCGGCGAAGTCCAGTTCAAGTGGTGAATGAGGTTGGTGGATGATACGAGCGTCAAAAAAGTTAAAGCGATGGTTGTGTTCGTGGCTGTGAACAGCAATGGATGATTTGTGCACCTCACCTTTCTCAACGTATCGGCGATGTTCTTTCAACCGATGGATGAGGGCACGTTTTGTCTGTCCGATGTAGGAAAGTCCGCACTGGCAAAAAATTTGATACACGCCCCAGCGTTGGAGTGTGGAAATGTTATCTTTGAGTCTAGAAGGCAAAATCTTGTTAATAGGCGAGAAGGTAACTTTGAATTTGGCTTGCCGAAGGACTTTGGCAATGGCGGAGCTAAGTTTGGGCACATAAGGGAGTGTTACGAAGCCAATGTAATTATTTGAAGATATTCGGCTAAGAGATGTACTACAAGAACGTTTGGAGAATTTGAAAACGGCAGCATCGATAATGCTGGGACAGTACCCACGGCTGCGAGCGATGGTCTTAAGCAAAGAAATTTCATCAGATAAGGAGTCCATTGACGAACAGAACTGTAGAGCCCGGAAGACATAGGTGTAGAAGGCGGACATTTTTTGTTGATACGGATGGAAAGAAAGATTATGTGGAGGGAGAGCAACGCTGAAAGGCTTGCGGTACACCGAAGTAGCGAAGTAGTTATGATGTTTAGTAATCTGTATATCCAAAAAGTGAAGGGAATTATCTTCTTCAATTTCGAGGGAGAAGTTAAGCGCAGGATCCAAAGTATTGATGGTGGGAAGGAGTGTTGAGATTTGATCTGGAGGACTGTCCCACATAATAAAAATGTCATCCATGTAGCGATCCCAGAGTTTAAACTTGATAGAGTTGAGGAGATTGGATTCAAAGAAATGCATATATATGTCACAAAGGATTGATGAAAGTGGGTTACTCATAGCTAAGCCACTGGTTTGTTGGTAATGTTGTCCGTTGAAGACAAATGCACTAGAGTTGACACAGATTGAGGTGAGATTGATAATTTCAGCAATTTCTGGTTGTGAAAAGTGGAATTCGGAAAGACGAAGTTTAAGGCAATCAAGTGCACCTTCGACTGGTATGTTGGTGAACATGGAGTTCACATCTAACGTGGCGATGGAGCAGGTGCCTGGTGAGATAGAACGTAGTTTCTTGATGAAGTCTAAAGAATTCTTGCAAGTGTGGATATTGGCAGAGGTAAGAGGTGAGATGATGGAAACAAGAAACTTGGCGAGTTTATGAGAGACTGCGCCTATGCACGAAGTGATGGGTCGGAATGGTAAACCGGGTTTATGAATTTTCGGAAGGGCGTAGAAACGCGCTGGAATGGCGTGAGACAAGTAAAAAGAGTTCTTTTGTCTAGGAGTAAGCAAAGGCGAAGCACGGATGATTTTGTTGTAGTGGATGCGTAGCTGTTCAGTGGGATCACGAGGTAAGGTTTTGTAAGGACCAGAGGTGATGACCGCGTTAGCGCCCGCATGGTACTGCTGTTTGGTAAGGACAACAATTTGACCGCCTTTGTCTGCTTTGGAAATGTGGAGGCTGTCATTGGAGGTTACTGACTTCAATGCGGAAAGAACTTCTTTTGGTAAGTTTGGAACAACTTTTTTAGGAAAGTTGGTGGCAATGGTATGACTGATGAGATGTCTAATAGTCTCTTTCTGTTCCGGTGCTAGGCGGCTGTATTTGAGTGACTTCTCTATAGGTGAAACTAGGTTGGGTACCGAGGGGCGGCACGATTTTGCGAAGTTAAAGTTGTACGACAACGCGTTGAGTTGAACCTCGGAGAGATCCACGCCAGACATATTAACAACCGGTGGATTCAGATGGTGGGCCGGCGACGAAAACGTTGGAGAATGAGAAGTTATTAACTCGCAGAGCTTTTTCGCGTGGGTACGCTTCTGTACAGAGGAGATGTGGGATGCATAGTCCCAAGTGCGTGAATCAAGCTGGTGGAAATTGTTGAGTGAGTTGGCGACAAACAGGTGTAATGAGTAAAGTTCGTGTTCAATAGCAGCCAAGGAACTACGAGTATCTTGGATGGTAGCGCGAAGCATGGCAAATCTACAATTACGAAGAGCGTGGCAGGTGCGTTTGGTGGAAGCAAGGCGGTAGTTGAACGATCGAGAAATAAAATTAGGAATAATCCGACGGCGTTTACATGTCAGCAGGAAGTGGAGATGGTTGAGAAACGAAGCTTTTTTGACGCGGAGTTTTAAGAACCGATTCCGATCAGCATTAGACATGGTGAATACACTGGCTCTATGAAAAAGATGGTGAAGAAAGCACTGACTTACGTGGCAAAACTGTAAACTGGTGGCGAGAAATTTTTGTTCAACACTTGTAGGTTGAGAAAAAACACGTGTGTGATGCACTAACGTCAAAGGCCCGTTGCAGCAGAAATACGTGGAAATATTCGACGAAACAATACTCAATATAAATAAGACACAACAAAACAACGTTTTAGAAGCGTATTTATGTCAAGATTGAGTTCAAGCTACGCGTTTCGGGCGATAGAAGTTCGCCCTTCTTCGGGAGTGAACACGTGGAATATCGTCAACAAACGAGGTTGATTCGCGGATGTAACTGGAGTTGAGTTATTAAGTGAAATGTTCACTTCCAAAAGTAGGAAGTCAAGTACTACGTGGTTTTTGTAATGCGGCCACTCTTCCCAGAAATTACCAAATTGTGGAAAAGTTGGCTGTCTGTTAGTAGAGGTGGCAATTATGGCGGGACTATGGACTAATATCAGAAGAAATTTGGTGGAGTACATTTCGCCAAGCTGAGTTGAAGGAAGGAGTTGAGCTGTGGTCATTCACAATGGAATCACGGAACATGTTAATGAAGAAAGCTTCGGCGAAGTCCAGTTCAAGTGGTGAATGAGGTTGGTGGATGATACGAGCGTCGAAAAAGTTAAAGCGATGGTTGTGTTCGTGGCTGTGAACAGCAATGGATGATTTGTGCACCTCACCTTTCTCAACGTATCGGCGATGTTCTTTCAACCGATGGATGAGGGCACGTTTTGTCTGTCCGATGTAGGAAAGTCCGCACTGGCAAAAAATTTGATACACGCCCCAGCGTTGGAGTGTGGAAATGTTATCTTTGAGTCTAGAGGGCAAAATCTTGTTAATAGGCGAGAAGGTAACTTTGAATTTGGCTTGCCGAAGGACTTTGGCAATGGCGGAGCTAAGTTTGGGCACGTAAGGGAGTGTTACGAAGCCAATGTAATTATTTGAAGATATTCGGCTAAGAGATGTACTACAAGAACGTTTGGCGAATTTGAAAACGGCAGCATCGATAATGCTGGGACAGTACCCACGGCTGCGAGCGATGGTCTTAAGCAAAGAAATTTCATCAGATAAGGAGTCCATTGACGAACAGAACTGTAGAGTCCGGAAGACATAGGTGTAGAAGGCGGACATTTTTTGTTGATACGGATGGAAAGAAAGATTATGTGGAGGGAGAGCAACGCTGAAAGGCTTGCGGTACACCGAAGTAGCGAAGTAGTTATGATGTTTAGTAATCTGTATATCCAAAAAGTGAAGGGAATTATCTTCTTCAATTTCGAGGGAGAAGTTAAGCGCAGGATCCAAAGTGTTGATGGTGGGAAGGAGTGTTGAGATTTGATCTGGAGGACCGTCCCACATAATAAAAATGTCATCCACGTAGCGGACCCAGTTGTTTTTTGTGTCTTATTTATATTGCGTATTGTTTCGTCGAATATTTCCACGTATTTCTGCTGCAACGGGCCTTTGACGTTAGTGCATCACACACGTGTTTTTTTTCAACCTACAAGAGTTGAACAAAAAATTTCTCGCCACCAGTTTACAGTTTTGCCACGTAAGTCAGTGCTTTCTTCACCATCTTTTTCATCGAGCCAGTGTATTCACCATGTCTAACGCTGATCGGAATCGGTTCTTAAAACTCCGCGTCAAAAAAGCTTCTTTTCTCAACCATCTCCACTTCCTGCTGACATGTAAACGCCGTCGGATTATTCCTAATTTTATTTCTCGATCTTTCAACTACCGCCTTGCTTCCACCAAACGCACCTGTCACGCTCTTTGTAATTGTAGATTTGCTACGCTTCGCGCTACCATCCAAGATACTCGTAGTTCCTTGGCTGCTATTGAACACGAACTTTACTCATTACACCTGTTTGTCGCCAACTCACTCAACAATTTCCACCAGCTTGATTCACGCACTTGGGACTATGCATCCAACATCTCCTCTGTACGGAAGCGTACCCACGCGAAAAAGCTCTGTGAATTAATTACTTCTCATTTTCCAACTTCTTCGTCGCCGGACCACCATTTGAATCCACCGGTTGTTAATATGTCTGGCGTGGATCTCTCCGAGGTCCAACTCAACGCGTTGTCTTATAACTTTAACTTCGCAAAATCGTGCTGCCCCTCGGTACCCAACCTAGTTTCACCTATCGAGAAGTCACTCAAATACAGCCACTTAGCACCGGAACAGAAAGAGAATATTAGACATCTCATCAGTCATACCATTGCCACCAACTTTCCTAAAAAAGTTGTTCCAAACTTACCAAAAGAAGTTCTTTCCGCATTGAAGTCAGTAACCTCCAATGACAGCCTCCACATTTCCAAAGCAGACAAAGGCGGTCAAATTGTTGTCCTTACCAAACAGCAGTACCATGCGGGCGCTAACACGGTCATCACCTCTGGTCCTTACAAAACCTTACCTCGTGATCCCACTGAACAGCTACGCATCCACTACAACAAAATCATCCGTGCTTCGCCTTTTCTTACTCCTAGACAAAAGAACTCTTTTTACTTGTCTCACGCCATTCCAGCGCGTTTCTACGCCCTTCCGAAAATTCATAAACCCGGTTTCCCATTCCGACCCATCACTTCGTGCATAGGCGCAGTCTCTCATAAACTCGCCAAGTTTCTTGTTTCCATCATCTCACCTCTTACCCCTGCCAATATCCACACTTGCAAGAATTCTTTAGACTTCATCAAGAAACTACGTTCTATCTCACCAGGCACCTGCTCCATCGCCACGTTAGATGTGAACTCCATGTTCACCAACATACAAGTCGAAGGTGCACTTGATTGCCTTAAACTTCGTCTTT
>QLNU02003924.1:0-13318 GCA_006491805.2 Dysdera silvatica | reverse complement strand
AAGAAATCAATACTTGTAACTAATCTGCAATTCTAGAACGCAATTCAAATTACCAATTTGGTAATATATAAATCATTCAAAATCACGTTAACATGTACATAGTGCATTAAATACACGAATTTAATTAATATGGTTACATATTGTACACAAGTCTTAAGTGTTATGTAAGGAATACATTTAAGGAAATATAATCAAGAGAAAGAAATTAAAATGAATTGTTTAAAAATTTAATATTAACACCTAGACGGACATATTGACGCCAACCGAAGATTTATTTTCAAAGCCATTACGTACGACTTCCACTATCGGTATTAACCGATTTACTTTCTTAACAAGACCCGTAAAAAAATTTCTGAAACAGCGAATTTTTAATAAACCTTTCCACTTTCAGAACAACCTCAATTGCCACTTATGGGCATCTGAAGGAACTACATTCCTCAACGTTCTCTGAAGGTTCACAGGTTTAATTTTTCCTTACATTATAATTAAATTGTAAGTAATAATGTAGTGATATATAACTTTCTGCTTAAATTTTAAGCCAGAAGTTCAAGTTTTGAGTTAATTTCTTTAATCAAACAATGATTTATTAATAGCAATTGACTAATAGCAAAATATGATTTAATTTTTTGATACTATTAATTTTAGCTAATCAATAGAAACATTAGTTAAGCCTTTTGGCATTAGAGGGCGTTTGCAACGAATTTGCTATTTTAAATTTGAGTGTTTTGATTTTGCAAAAGACAAGGCAATGATATATCGCACAGCTGTAATTGGTCTAGTTCAGGCGTCGGCACGTATGAGGTCAATGGGAGCCGTATTCCAATTTATTACATGTTACAAAGAGCCACGCATACATATTGTACACAAGTCTTAAGTGTTATGTAAGGAATACATTTAAGGAAATATAATCAAGAGAAAGAAATTAAAATGAATTGTTTAAAAATTTAATATTAACACCTAGACGGACATATTGACGCCAACCGAAGATTTATTTTCAAAGCCATTACGTACGACTTCCACTATCGGTATTAACCGATTTACTTTCTTAACAAGACCCGTAAAAAAATTTCTGAAACAGCGAATTTTTAATAAACCTTTCCACTTTCAGAACAACCTCAATTGCCACTTATGGGCATCTGAAGGAACTACATTCCTCAACGTTCTCTGAAGGTTCACAGGTTTAATTTTTCCTTACATTATAATTAAATTGTAAGTAATAATGTAGTGATATATAACTTTCTTGCTTAAATTTTATAGTTTCAGAAATTCAAGTTTTTAGGTTAGTTTCCTTACTTAAACAATAGTTTATTAATATCGTTAACCATTGTCACTAACGTAGCAAAGCTGAAAGAACCTTGGATTATAATTAAATTTTCTGTCAATAGATGTCGGCACCATACCATCAATATTAATTCGACAATGCCCTTTAGAGTATCTATTGCTAAAAAAAATTTAGACTCGTTTTACCTGTACATCTTACATGCTTTTTGAAATTATCGATGCTAATGCATGGTAATTTCTGAAATCAGTAAATTTGTAAATCATTCAGATAGTTGGTGTTTTGTAATTCAGTTTATTTTAACTATTTAATTAACTAATTAACATCTAATTAACAAATATTTATCATATTTTATGATAACTTTTAAATTTTTGGCAATAGATGACGCCACCATTTTGCCGTCCTAATATTTCTCTCTCTGCACCGCACACCATGCCATCTAGCGGTCCTCATCTGCGGATTTTTTTTTTTATTTATTTCTCCAGTGAGAAATATTTTTCTTTGTCTTATATAGTTGCAATTGTTATAATTTTTTTAATTGATTAAAAGTTAATGCAAAAATATGTGAACTATTTTCTTTCATTTGTAACAATAATTTTATGGATAATATTAATAATTATTAGTACTAATAATTATTAGTGGAAAAGCGCATGTTCTATATAGAAGTGTTCAAATATTACGTAAGCACTTGGGGGCGTGCCGTCCGTTTTATTTTTCTATGCAGGCCGATATTAACTTTTGCTTACCGTGGGGGGTGGGGGGGGGCCGTGAAATGGGCCAAATATTGAACAAATAATTCTTAAACGCTCCCTATGTTTATAGACGCCCATATTGGGATCAGAAGGGCTCTTGCCACCCTAGTCGTTCAAAAATTTGACTTCCTCAATTCTGCTATTTATTTACTTTTAAAAGTTTTGCAAGTATATTTTAAAATAAGGTATTTTCTTTTTTTTTTCATCACTAATTGTCAACCAGTGTCAATTATTTTTCTAGTATTTTAGTACAGTGAACATTCGCTAAACTGTTTCACAACCTTGAGAAGAAGGTAATAATTTTTATCACGCCCCCTCCTTTGGATTAATCTTATGGGCGCTCATGGGTATGCTTACTCATTTCAATACAATACGTAAAATCGTAATTTATTTTTAGTTAATATGGGGGAGGAACATATCCGTATCCAGAGAAGGGATCTTAGGGACGGTCCCAACCTCGAAACTAAATTTGTAATGAGACGGCTACAGCCCAGCATGCCGTGGTTTCATCCATATAAGCAGTAAAAATTTTTGAACCTCTCCCCTCTCCCCCGGAAATTTAATCCTGGCTCCGACCTTGGGAAGGGACATGGGACCATATAGCTTTACGTCTATGTCACTAGCGATTTGTGAGTTGGAAATGTGTCAGTGCTGCAATTAATCGTACCGTTATCTAAATTATATTTTAACATAACTCAAACCGCCATTTCAACAAGCCCAAACCGTTTGAACCTTTCCAACGTGTCGGCTTCGTTAAGACCCCTTCTATATACAGAATCCCTAGTTATAAAGATATCAAGGGTCAAAATTTGATGACACCTTTTCCGGCATTCCGTCATTGTTGTAAAAATATATTTAAAAAAAAATTAGATATTAGCAACGCATTATGATAGTTAATTTGTTATTAGGTCATTTTAAGGTGTGTTTGAGAGAATGTAACACGCGCGGTTACATTAAGGGTACCAAATACAGTGTGGTCTAAGAGTGTGCAAACACTCATGTAAGTAACATACTGGTTGGTAAATGTACACCCTTACGCATAATATGGGTGAAGGGGACAACTTGTTGAGATAGGTCGCCAATAATGGCCGACAGGCGGCTATCTTGATGATGCCCATTTTGTATCACCCCTACATGCTAATTTCCTTGTATAGAGATACATATCCTGTATGCATAGACAGGAGAAGTAACCGTGTAAGACATTATCACTCTTTGCAAAGCTAACACAATTGCCAAATAATGGTTAACACACAAAGCAACCGGGATGAGTTGTTGTTTTTTTTGAGATTTTTTCGTGGAGATTTCCATTTCGGTTAACAAATTTGTCGCCAACGTTTAAGCTCATATTGGAGTTTTTTTTTTGGTATAGCAGAAAAAGAGACATCGTCCCCATCCTAGAATCGAACAGGGGTCTGTCCGTTGAGCTTGAAGTGCCTACGGCTAGATCAACGGGGAAAGGAATAACGTTCTCCTTATGCTTATATGAGGATGTAACATATTATTACCCTTCACAGGGATAACACAATTGCCAAATAATGGTCAACGCACAAATATACTGAGACGAGTTTATTTTTTGAGTTTTTCGACGGGATTTTTATTACGTTAATAAATTTTGCGTTTAAGCTCCATGCCAAAAAATTATACTAAAAAAGCTCAAGTATGGTTTCAAACGAGTGTGCTAAATTTTTTTAACCGCTATAAAAATTCGCCACAGTTTCCATTTTATATAAATCGAACACTACGCAGCTTACATCAAACAACAATTCGTGGGTTCAGGTCCCACCGAAGACAGAAATATTTATTTTCTTTCGAACGTTTCACCATCTAATCACGCCATACCATCGGTGTTGGTATCACTACGCCAATAAACGTTGATTGATTGACATTGTTGTTTGATTTAATCTGCGTAGTGTTCGATTTATATAAAATAAATACATATGCTGCAACGGGCATTTCGATCAATTTAATACCAGTCTCTTTGCAATTTGGTTTAAATAGTAGTCCATGTACTATACCATTCTGCGAAATAACTAGCAACAATATATATACGTTCGTAAAGAGATTATATATTGTCCTTCGTAGCTCAGTGGGTAGAGCCTCCGCCCAGCAAGTGGAAGGTCGTGGGTTCAGGTCCCACCGAAGGCAGAAATATTTATTTTCTTTCGAACGTTTCACCATCTAATCACGCCATACCATCGGCGCTGGTATCACTACGCCAATAAACGTTGACTGATTGATACTGTTGTTTGATCGCCACAGTCTGTTGACATTTATTTGGCAATTCTGTTTGCTCGGAGAAGGGTAATAATAACTCACATCTTTACATATAGAGAAGGAGAGAATTGACCTGTCCTCCCTCGTTGGTCTAGCGGTTAAGGCCCTTTGAGCTCAATGGAGGGACCCTAGTTCGAATCTATGACAGGGACTACCACCCCATTTTTTTTTTACCCCGTTACGCTTATGTCGGGGACGATGTCTCTTTTTCTCCTATACCAAAAAGCATTATCATGAGCTTAACCGCAGCTGTCAAATTCATTAATCATACGCTTAAATATCGTCCAGGAGCAAATATTCATACTTTTGACAATCACTGTAATATGAACCATGCGGAACTTACCCTGAAGTTAGTATCAGACTACCATGACCAGCGAATTTTTAAATCTTTCCATTTTCAGAATAACTCCATTGCCACTTATGGGCATCTGAAGGAACTACATTCCTGAACGTTGTCTGAGGATTCACAGGTTTAATTTTTCCTTACATTATAATTAAATTGTAAGTAATAATGGAGTGATATATAACTTTCTGCTTAAATTTTAAGCCAGAAATTCAAGTTTTGGGTTAATTTCTTTACTTAAACAATGGTTTATTAATAGCAATTGACTAATAGCAAAATATGACTTAATTTTTTGATACTATTAATTTTAGCTAATCAATAGAAACATTAGTTAAGCCTTTTGGCATTAGAGGGCGTTTGCAACGAATTTGCTATTTTAAATTTGAGTGTTTTGATTTTGCAAAAGACAAGGCAATGATATATCGCACAGCTGTAATTGGTCTAGTTCAGGCGTCGGCACCTATGAGGTCAATGGGAGCCGCATTCCAATTTATTACATGTTATAAAGAGCCACGCCATATTTACATAGTATTAAATACACGAATTTAATTAATATGGTTACATATTGTACACAAGTCTTAGTGTTATGTAAGGAATACATTTAAGGAAATATAATCAAGAGAAAGAAAATACAAAAGAAATATTTCAAAATTTAATAATAACTCCTAGACGGACCTATTGACGTAACAGGAATCTAATTTCGAAGCAATTACGTACGACTTCTACTCTTTCATTCACCACCCCTTTCTTAGTCAATTTAGCAAGATTCGTAAAAAAATTCTGAAACAAAATGGGGGTAATTAATTCGATTGAGAGAGATTTCAATATCGGATTTGCCCTCCCTTGTTCTAGTTAGAAACGATCTTTTCTCTCTATTTTTTTTGGCGCAGTATAGCCTAGATGCTCTTTGCGCCATGTGCCAAATAAACAAACAAACTCTCTATTTGCCGGGTTATTCATCAATTATATTTTTATATTATTATAAATTTTTTGCTTTACGAGTATTTAATTATTTAATACAATCACGTGATCATCCTCGATGAGACAATTTCAAATCACGTATATATGCAACACAATTGTTTATTTTATGCAAGTATAAAATTAATCTGCCCACGGGGGTGGGGACAGTAGGAGGCGAAAGGTATATTTCGCTCCTTCACTTTTGTGAAACACTCTAAAAATTTAAACTTTCAAAGTATCTTTGAACATCACTATTAATGTAGCAGCTCTGAAACAATTTTGATTCTAATTTGATTTCCTGTCAATAGAGGCCGGCACCATACAGGCAATAATTCGGCTTTTACATTGACCCTTGGAGTATCCATTGTTTAAAAAATTATCGTCTCTTTAACTGTACATTTTGTTTCGGTCTTTGCGAAAAAATCGATTTTAAAACGTAGCGATCTGTGAAATCAGTAAAATTGTAAATCGCTTAAATGGTTGTTGTTTTGTGATTAATTTTATTTGAATTATTTAATTCATGAATTAACATTTAATCAGGCACGTGCCAACAGGGGATGAAGGTTTTTTCGTCACTGATCTCAAAAGCGGAATGGCGAAAAGCATAATTCTTCCATTCACTATTGAGAAATACTATTAAATTTTCACTTCAAAAATATCAGTTAACTACCACTAATGTAGAAAAGCTGAAGGACCTTGGATTCTAATTCAATTTTATGTCAATAGATGTCGGCACCATACTGTCACTACTATTTTGGCAATGCCCCTTATGGTATCTATTGTTTAAAAATTTCGCCTACCTTTACCTTTTCCATCTTATATTCTCTGTAAAACTATCGATCTTAATGTGTGGTGATTTGCTAAATCAGTAAAATTGTAAATCATTCAAATAGTTGTTATTTTGTAATCCATTTATTTTAATTATTTAATTAACTAATTAACATCCAGTTAACAATTATTTTAACTAATTAATATTTTATAACAACTCTTTAAAAAAAATTGTTAATAGATGGCGCCACCAGTTTTCACCGTGAACCATCTCTCGCCACCCCCCCTCCTCATTCCACTCTTCAAAAAGTTGGACGTCCTATTATTGTCCTGCCATCTAGTGGTCCATATCTACTGCAAATCTTGTTATGGGTTTTTTTATTTTTGCAGTTATAAATATTTTTCTTTGTCCTATACAGCTACAATTGTTATATTTTTTTAACTAATTAAAAATTGATGAACAAATATATGAATAATTTTCTTTCATTTGTATCAATATTTTTTTTAGATTATATAGCTCTTAAAGTTTACATAAGCTTTTCAAAATTATTAATGGAAAAGCATATATTATATATAGGAGATATCGAGTATCACATAGGCACCTTGGGGAGCGCCGTCGGTCTTATTTTCCTATGCTGGTCCCACAGTAATCAAAAGTTACTTTTGCTTACCGGGGAGGGGTGAAATGGTCAAAAATATTGCTTATATAATTCTTAAACGCTCCCTATGATTATAGGCGCCCGTATGGTTGCAGGGGGCTCAAGCCTCCCTAGCCGTTCAAAAATTTAGGTTCCCCAATTCTGCTGTTTATTTACTTTCAACAAACGAAGTTTTATAAGTACATTTTAAAGTAAGGTATTTTTTTTTTTTATCTCATTACTAATTGCCAAGTAGTATCAATTATTTTTGTAGCATTTTAGTATCTTGTACATTCATTAAACTGTTTTACAGCCTTAAGAAGAAGGTAATTTTTCTCAGACCCCCCTAGAATTACTCTTATGGGCGCTCGTGGGTATGCATGGGTACTCATTTCATTACCATACCTAAAATTGGGCCCTGCGGTGGCGCAGTGTGGTAACGCGTTCTCCTATTGCGCGGCTAATCCGGGTTCGACTCCCAGCAGTGCAAAAAGAACGCTTACTCAGAGATCTCATAAAGATCGCACTGCTCACTGTAGTCCGGGGTTTGG
This sequence comes from Dysdera silvatica, assembly GCA_006491805.2. Lineage (NCBI taxonomy): Eukaryota > Metazoa > Arthropoda > Arachnida > Araneae > Dysderidae > Dysdera > Dysdera silvatica. Next base: position 5,753 of record QLNU02003924.1, on the reverse strand, counting down.
TTCCCTAGGCCTTAAGAGGTTCGGATTCCTCGGAAAACAGTAGGTCCCGGCGCAGCATGACCACTGTAGTCTTTGAGCCGTAAAACCAAAAAACAAACAAACAAAAAAAACCATACCTAAAATCGTAATATATTTTAGTTATTATGAAGGAGGGACATATTCGTATCCAGAGAAGGGATCTTAGGAACGGTCTCCTTCGAAACTAAATTTTTCAGTGGCATAAGCATGGGTTTACTAGAATTCTTTGCGAACGTTTAATCGTCTAATACAGCTACGTCATCGTCGAAAATCGGCCACGTCATCATCGAAAATCGGCCATATCATCATCATGAAAATTACTCGAATTAAACCACAGGTTTGTTTAACTTTTTTCCACAACTTCCCCATGTGGACCACGAAAATAAAAGGGAAAAAATACACCTTTCCTTTTTCTCCTCCAAAATAAAAGCACAGTCTTAAAGTTCACAAGGTAAAATAAAGAAAAAAAAAAGCATATGCAGCTCTTACCACTGAATTTAACTATGTATGTATTTATTTTGCATGTAACCTCCATAAGGCGGAAACCAACATACTACGGAATTTTTTTTTCTTTTTTTTTTGGTTCTGTGAGTTTCCGTCTTAGACAGGTTTCACTGTATATTTAATAATAGATTAACAATAAATAATATAAGATAATAATAATGAGAGAAAAAAAAACTTATGTACTCACTGTTCAGTGGCCATGCTTTTCATCAAATAATGGATACGTCTGGACGGTATCGTGCGTGGGCGCCATGAGTGGAGGGTGACAGGGGGGGGACCCATTCCTTCAATGTTGGCAGGGGCGGCTCGAGGTTGATTTTGAACCTGGGCGGCCTAGTACGGACCTCTTTTTGGCGCCCCCCACATCTCCCTACCGGCGAAAGGAGATCGTCACAGATGCTCAGTGAGCCTACCTTACAAAACTGGCCTAAAGTCTCTGAAAGAATTTCTGTAAAGATGTCTCTAAAAATTTCTCTAAAATTTTCTCTTTTTAGAGAGATTTTCTACTGTTGGTTCAATTAAGAAAATTTTTTAACTTGATCAGTTTGGCGCCTTCATCCAAATGGAGCCCAGGCGGCCGCCCGGTTCGCCCTTCCCTTAAGCCGCCCCTGAATGTTGGTATCAGCCCAATTTCAGAAACAAAAATTTTATAATAAAGCAACGTCGTTTACCATTAATTTTTTTAAATCGAGGCGCAGTTTGCATTTTCGGCATGGTAATATGAAGGCAATAAAAATACGTGAAAATAATTGCGTGAATCTTGAATTATGGTAAATACGTATGAAAAGCCGAAAATATGTAGTGCGAAATAAAAACGCACGTTGTCATTTATTGAATGTATTATACCTTCGGGTGGCTATGAACGCTTTTCCATGGCGGCGTTTTTATTGACGTGTTGTTATTTCAACTTTCAAAACGCCCAACACTTTTAATAACGTTACAACCACAACTATAGTTTCTCCATTTAAATACTTGAATATGGTCCACTGTACTGAATCCACTTCGAAATCCAGCTTGTTCTCTTGGTTGAGCTGCATCTAATTTTTTCTGCAGGCGATGTGTTAGCACTTTTGTGAAGATTTTATAAATAGCAGGTAACAAGCTAATTGGTCGGTAATTTTTTAAATCCTCTTTATCACCTTTTTTATGCAAAAGAATTACTGTTGCAGAATCCCATTGGTTTGGTATGTTACCGCTGTTAAGACATTTGGTAAAGAATTTTGCAAGTATGTCTTCTACATATTCTCCAGCTTCTTTTAGGATATCTAATGTAATACCATCATCACCAGGGGCTCTTCCTTTCTTCATATTTTTTATTGCAAATGAAACTTCTTCTTTTAAGATTTTAGGAGCTGTTCCTTCGACTATTTCAATGTCTTCGTTTAATCCACTGTTACTTTCGTATAGATTTTTGTAGAATTCTTCAACTCTTCTAAGTATTTCTTCCCTATTTCTTGTTACGGTGCCATCCTCTCCTTTTAATGCAATGATGTGTTTCTTCCCAATAGACAAACTCCCTTTAACAACCCTAAGGCTCTTGTTGCTTTCAATGGCCTTCCTTACTAACTCACAATTGAATTTTCTTATATCTTCTTTCATGCTTTTGCGCAGAGTTTTACAAAGTTCTATGTACTCAATCCTGGAACTGGTATTTTGATTGTCCACCTTCATATCTCTTCGCCTTTTCATGAGCTGTTTCGTCTTCTCAGATAATTTGCTATTGTGCTTTTTACAGGTTACACCACCAATTTCCCCAGCAGTTTCAACTATTGTCTTAACAATGTTTTCATTTGCTTCTGAGATATCACTTTCATCAATAAGTCCTTCCAGTGCAGAAAAGCGATTTTTTAATTCCAACTTGAATGCCTCGGTATTTACTTTCAGTTTCATTAGATCCACCCTCTTACTTACTTGTTTCCTAATGAGCTTCTGTCGTTCTAATTTAGTATTTAAGTGCACTTTACATCTCACCATTCGATGATCACTTCCAGTATTAAATCTGTTCAGTACGCTGCAATCTTCAATAATTGATTTCTTGTTTGCCAGGATATAGTCAATTTCGCTGGTTCCTCCATTGGGGTGTTTCCATGTCCATTTTCTTTGCGGTTTCTTCTTAAAAAATGAATTCATGATGCTAAGATTTTCAGCTTCTGCAAATTCGATGAGTTGATCGCCACGTTCATTCCTTTCCCCATATCCGTATTTACCAACCGATGTCTCTCCTTGTTCCTGTTGTCCAATTCTTGCATTGAAATCCCCCATGATGAGCTTGATATGTTGTTTCCCTTTGGTGTGTAACTCTTTGATTTCTTCATAAAATTCTTCAACCTCTTCGTCGGTATGGCTTGATGTTGGTGCATATACCTGTACTATTTGAAGTTGGTATCGCTGGGTTAGTTGAACAACAAGCCTCGCTGCTCGATCTGATGTACTTTCAACTTCCAGAAGACAGTCTTTAATTCTTTTGTTGATTAAGAAGCCAACACCACTTGTTCTTCCAGTTTCCGTTCCTCTATAATAAAACAAATGTCCACTTTTAAGTTCCACCAACTCTTCACCTTTTCTTCTAACTTCACTGAGTCCTACAATGTCCCATTTGATCTTGTCTAGTTCCTCTTCCAATTCCTGAAGTTTTGCTTCAGAAGCAAGGGATCGTCCATTATACGTTGCCAAGGTCAATAACAAACGGCAGCCTGGGCCATTCCAGTGATTCTTAGCACCCCCTGCTTTCATGCCACACTGACCGCTGCCTTGATCAGGAGCACTCCAGCACCTGGAGACTAGGGGCCATGGTTTCTGGTGTGTCAACATAATGGAGGAATTAGCCATAATTTCACCACGCTGGCTAGACGGGTTGGTGAATTAGCCCTCCCCTTCCGCCTTTCTATCCGTGCAGCAAATATTAATTTGCCACATAAATAGAAAGCTCAGCCTGCACCACTTGAAGGCGGGGTAGGACACTAGGTTACTGGCCTTGCCGGTTCCACACATCGTCACATAAGTTCAGCGTGTGGGTCTCCTTCCAGTTAGATACCAGCAACCCTTTTGCAGGCCATATATATATATATATACACATATATATATATATATATATATATATATATATATATATATATATATATATTAAATACTGATCACTTCCAATCAATTACTGTGTCTCTATGTTATTGTCTCTAACAGACTATACTAATACTTAATTTGAACGCTGCGACTTACTTTCGCGCTTACTTGGGTTTTACTGAACTTTAATTTTTGCTCATGTCACAATATTCTCGTTTGATGAAACATATTCGTGCAAAAGATTGTTCACAAATGCGTCATAATGTATACTTACTTTTTACGCCTATAGTGGAATAGGTAATTTGGGATTGGGTCAATGGCTTAAGTGAATCTCAAAATAAATTCCGCTTACGCATAAATCTTGATAAGGGTATCGGTAATATTTATTATAAAACTACCTTTTCCAACCGTTGCAGTTATTTCGAAATTCATAAGTAACTAAATTAATCCAAACGTGCTGTAACTGTCGAGATTTATTTTAGTGACAGTGGATATTATTCCATAAAAAAAATTCGCTTTTTCAATCACACGTTAACCCTATTTACAATTTCTTATTCCCTTTCGCACTAACTATCTGACCCTCCTTCCCCACTTCTCCTACATTCGCAAGCCATAAATTGAACTTCGTTTTTTGTTGCAGAAAATAACATATTGTAGTTATTATTTCCTGTTTTGTTTTAAACAGAGAAATTTTACACTATTTGAAATTGTTACCGGTAAAAATTCTTTTTGTAAATTTTTTGATATGATAAATGTTTAAATTTTTATATAGTCTTTCGAAGTTCAGAAAAATTAAATATTTGGTTCAATATACAAATGAAGTGTTTGGCACTCGATGGCGCGAGGTCACCTCTGACAGTAAGGGCAATTTCGTCAACAACTTAACCGTATTTTGCTAGTCATGAAAAATAATGGTGAAAATTCGGCTGCGAAATTGCGACTGATTATGGGATGCGTGTAGAGCCACTTATTAATGATTTATTATTCATAATTACTACTTACTACTGCGCATCCACACACACACACGCACACACTTGGTTTCATGTAAAAATTCGTGAATCCAAAATACAGACCCTGTTTTTGAATTCAAAAACAAATGTTGTACTTTGCATTCACAGGAGACAAACAAGAGGTGACTCAACCATTCATGATGTCGAAATACAGTCGAATGCGCTTATTATGTCATCCAAAGGCATCGGCATACGCAGAAAGTTTATAAGGGGGTAATAGACTCAATGGGGTTACAGACCTACAACTCACATATTCCTATATTAAATATATAAAATTTCATCGCAATGGGCGGTTACAATCCCCATCAGCACCGCCTGCGTACGCTAGTGTTCAACGGACCGGCGAACTTTTGACACTGCAGTTTTAAAATGTTGGTATATAGCATTTAACACCTTATTACTATACGTGTATACAGAGCAGTCCTGAAGAAAATTATTGAGCATATGCGGTACTGTCTTAATTAAAGAGTATTGTAATTACGGGGTTATTGGACTTGGTGGAGTCACCTCGCGCCGCAGTGTCTAGCATTTGACTGGTCGTCTATTGTTTCTCCAAGCATAAGGTGGTAGTTGCCACTTTCATGGGTGCCCCGAGGTAGGTGCAAGGGGGTGCAGGTGCACCCCCTTGGCTTATGGAAAAAGTGGGGGGACATCATGAAACGAATGTAGGGCGATATATTATTTTATAATATTTATCATTTTTCATTTTTATAATATTTATAATATTTTATAATATTTATCATGAACAGAATGTAGGGCGATAACAAAAACACATTGGGTTGATACAGTGACTTAATAATAGAAGGACAGCCGAGGTCAGGCTTTACCAAAATAAGATTTTTAATCACCCATAGACAATACTTGTGTAAACTTTCATTTCCAGACAACATACTGGATAAAATTTCATTTCCAGACTATACTAGCTAAGATTTCATTTTCAGGCAATACCTGGTAAAATTCATCTCCAGGCAATACTGGAAAAGATTCATCTCCAGAGAGTGATGGTTAAGATTTTATATCTAGGCAATATTATTCAGTCAGAATGGTTTGGTTTCTTTTGATAGCAAAAGTATGATGACAGACAGTGATGGTCAAGATTTTATATCTAGGCAATATTATTCAGTCAGAATGGTTTGGTTTCTTTTGGCAGCAAAAGTATGA
>QLNU02003915.1:26143-38007 GCA_006491805.2 Dysdera silvatica | reverse complement strand
TGCCCATACCTGATCAGATTAATGAGTATATACAAGAATTTACTGGACTTCTCCACTTCACAAGAGAATAGCACGTTAACGCATCGCAATCACGTATATAGAAAGATACTTCGGATACACAGACCATCGTTTCTTTACTAACAGCACTGAAGCACTTCGTTGAAGGGGGCGAGTTATGCAACATCGTAACTGGAGTGACAGCATCTATCGAGGTGAATGTAGATGCAGCCAAGGACGAGGTTTTTTTTGTATATACATGGACATGACAGGGAAAGCAACAGACACATACATCTTTCCAAAGAGACAGAAAGCTATAACCATAGGATCTCAGGAAGCAGTGGAAGTTGATAGTGAAGAAGTCTATATTGGCCAGGTCCTACTATCAGCGCTCAGAAACTATAGCTAACAGAGATTATCCAGACATGGAAGAAATAACGTCTTCCGAGTTGTGCACAAACCCGTCTTTTTTGCTCAAGTCTTTCCAAGTCTTCCGAAAAACCAAACAAACCATCGTTAGCAGCTGCAATCTGGAAAACAACCAAGGCAGAAGAGTCCATTGAGTGCATTCGAAATTACAGCATGTATGTGATTGATGGTGGTTGGCTTATCCAAAAGATACTATAGTAACTTGGAGTATGATGCCATTGTATGGTACCATTTCCAATGATTACTTTACACACGTCACCAAATATTTTGGGAAAGTTTATATTGTGTTTGATGGATATAGCGATGAACCTTCCACTAAAGATGTCACTCACCTACAAAGGACAAAGGGTCTTCAGTGTCCAGCTATCGAATTTTTTGCAACTTTGAAACTCGCAAAGGAAACGGATGTATTCCTTCTAAATTCTAGGAACAAAGGGCGCACTATATATCTTCTATTTGACAGAAACTCACCTCAGCAGGATGGTCAGTATCATATGCGTCTGGTGATGCAGATGTCCAGATTATTTCTAGTGCGGTACCAAAAGCTCAGTTTCATGGCACGTATCTTGTAAGTAACTATACAGATTTGCTGATATTGCTATTACCTTACTGCCAAAGAACACCTTTCCTTTATATTTTAAGACCGAGACAAAGGTCTGGCATACTAATAGCTCTGGAGCCTATGTGACCGAATTTTGTTCATTCACGATTTCCTTGGCTGTGATACAATATCAACTATTTACGGAGTTGGAAAGCAAGTTGCCTTGTCACTTGCCCTTTCCGATAAGCAGTTCCAGCAAACAAGTGCGCCGTTTTGTAAACCTAGTACTTCAAAAGAAGATGTGACAGCAGCTGGGGAACGAACACTTCTCCGTGTTTATACAGGTAGACTAGCAGGATTGTTGCCATCTTTTAAGGTACAGACTGATTTTGACTAAAGCTGTTTTATCGTCAACTTTTGTAGAATCTCAAAGATTTCCTCCAGCACGTGCCGCAGCACAATTTCGTTACTTCGGAGTTTACCTTTAAATAATGAAATCACATGTGGTGAACCATTCAATGCTTTGCATGTTTTATGTATTTGCCCCAATTTTAACCAGAATCGTTTACTTTTAACCAAATAATTTTATCCTTCGTAACATTTTAGGTGATGCTTTTGATCATGAACTCATTTTTAACTTTTTATCTAATATTGGCGTCTCTCATTTCATCTGAGTTTATTATAGCATTTCATTTGTACATTTTTTACATTACTTTCAATACATTTTTACCATTATAGTTTCAATTTATTCTGAATTTAAAATCGAATGTGCGGTCCCAACTTGTTTAGCGCAGAATGACCCTAGCTGTCCTTGCGCCATAAAGCACAACAAATCAATCAAATAATGAAATGGCAAGGTGTGTATGGAATGAAACCAGAAGAATGGGAACGGCATACTACAGGAAAGGCATGCGTACCAAACATGACAGACAAAAAAAAAGGCTCTTTCAAAACTTTTGATCATCATTCGGTGTAACTGTACTACTGGATGCAAGACCGCACGATATACATGTCGAAAGCAAGACTTACTACGTACAGTATCTTGCGATCAATGTATGGGAATTGCCTGTTTCAACCGTGAGTCAGCACAAGATTCGGAAGATTGGGCTAGGCGTTTTATAAACGATTATGGCAAGTAATAAGTGTTCAGATACTACATGAAAAAAGAGGTAAATGCAATCTACTAATGAATAATAAAAAATTATAAAACCAGAAATTTAAACTAATTTATTTAAAATCCACCCCCACCCCAACCCACACATCGACCCGACAAAATGTTAACTCGGAACTTATTTACTATAAATGTTATTTTATGGGATTTTTTGACGTTTCTCAAGATAGCACATCTCAGTCAATTTTAAAGATACCTTAATCCAATTGATGTCTTCGTGCGTGATTTTTATAGGGGACCAACTTTGCAATCGAGAAAAATAGAAGTCATTAGATGATTTATAAAAATCTTTAGGTCCGAATTTGGCCACTAGGGTCGCTGTAATCAATCTCATTTGATAGAACATGGTCATTTTGCTACAAGTATACCTGACTACGATAACCCTAACTATCTGTGTTCAAAAGATAATACCCGAGCCCCGATTTTGGCAAACATCGTGCAAACATCGTCATTACAAACAGCATTCTTGTAACCCCACAAAATAGGGTTTTCCATAACGCGATTTTAGTGAATTTTGGATATATTGTTCAGCCATTTTTATCTACATTTCGGTACCAAAAACATTTGTGTTGCAATTTTGTCCAGGGCAAATCGTAATTTCACTTCACTACAATTCCTTCAGAATGAATACCATCATGAACTCAATCAGCTGGTCAACTTCAACGAATGGTCTAGATATCTCTTCAGAAACTCTATGACAGGCATATACTGTGTGACATATTTGGGTACAGTGCTTTCAGAGCATTAGCAGCCTTTATCGGGTAAGTTTCAGTAGCATCAATCGCAAAAAGCACGATATTATCATATTGGATACCATTGGTCCATGTTAAGCTCAAAGATCTATCAAAGTATTTGTTCATTGTAGAACAAAATGCGCATATGTGCATGTGTGTGGACACACACACATGCACATAATTAAAGAAATCAATTTCTAGATGTTCACAATTGAGGAAAAAATGTTCAACAAGATATTTTGTCCATCATACTTATCATTAAGTTAACCATTATCCTAGAGAATCAGTTATTTCATCCATTTACACCCAAATTTTCTTGTCAGATATTTTTCCTTACCTTCCTATGCTGTTGTTCTCATATCAACGGCTAAAATAATTTTCCCTTACCACAGAGGAGTCTTTCAGACTTCCTGGTGTGCTTTTCTAAACAACAGCGCAACTTCCAATAGTCAACTTCGCTCACTGGAATATCGGCACAAAGAAGACTTTGCACAATTCTTTGTAAAATGCGAAATGCTTCAAAGACATGTTTGTTCGGCTAAGAAGCATTTGCTGCAACGTTTTCTCGTTCTGGAGTCACTGAAGCCATCGTTCGTGCGTTTTGACAGTGACATGCCGCTGCACCATAAATTTCCTTTCCGCCACAACTCTTCCGTTGCAGAGTTAACAATATTGCATTTGTCCATCGATAGGGAATATTTGTCCATCATATGAAATGAAATGGTTTAATTTCTGTGGGGCGCTTTTCTTCACTTTGGACATGTTAGGTATTGAAATTCGACATTACTCTAAATAAATTATTCACGGCCTCTATATGCAAACAATAAATGCATATCCCACAAAAATATGGACAAATAATTATCTCCTTTATCTGTAGAACTTGCTCAGACAGACGAGTTTATTTATGGCTAAGCTCTACTAGAAGAGAGGGTTACACAATGAAACCTCTATCTACGATTCTAACCTCCCTGCCTTAACTGATACGAGAATGTAAAGCTTACGATGTTCATTTCTCATCATCAGTAGCATCGAAGCTCGCTTTCTAACATAGCTGGGTAAGGTTGTAATCCAAATGGGAGAAGAGTTTATAATCTGCTTGAAAAATCGACTTGGAAGTAGTTTCATCGGCATCCTAGCGTTACCGTCTTTTACGACGCGCGTGGCAGATGCTATTAACACAAGCATCACCCGCTTTCTATCTAATTTTCTCAATCTTGCTAACTTTCTGGAAAATTCGGTGGAAATTTTCAGGGGATCTCTGAAAAATTCCCATTTTATGGAAAATACCGAAATGATCTCAAAAATAATAAAACAAAAATGCCATAGAACGACCGAAAACTCTGGAAAAAAAATATTATATCGCGTAAAAATCACGAAAAAATGCCTTAACAATGGCAAATAAGCTTAATTCTTTATGAAATACATTTCTTCACGTTATGCAGGAAAACTAGACATAGCACTACGCAGATTAAATTAATAAGCAGACAGCAATGTAATGTAACTTTACCACACTCATATAATGTTAACTTCTCGCTATTAACATTTGTACACACTTGAACGTTTCAATATTGAAAAAACAATCATTGAAATTCTAGCCTCGAGTTACTAAAACTCTCATACTTGTAAGTAAAATGCTTTCCTTCATAGTAATCAGATGCGCGAGCTGTAGCGCTGCTGAAAAATACATAACCAACGCTGTAGGGCTTATGAAAAGTACATAACCAACGCTGTAACACTTACAAAAAATACATAACCAACGCTGTAACACTTACGAAAAATACCAACGTCGAAGATTTTATAGTACCAAAGCAGAAATTTTCATGGCCCCTGTTTAAACCTCTTTGTTAAATTCCTCAAACCACTATTCAAGAAATCTAGACTTAATAATAAATGATTAAAAATAACCATTATTTGCAGACATCACTGTGTGGATATGAAGAAAATCCTCGCTTTTGCGACCTGTTGGTACCTTAACAGGTGTCGTTAAAAGGGTCGTCGTAAGGCGGAACCCCATTTTAGTATTATAAACCGGGTTCCATTTTCGCAGGGATATTTCACAGCATAGAACTGTACTAAAATTAGTCGCAACAGCAGAAAATTGCGCACTTGCTTCGTAGAAGGCCGTAAGTTGAACGTTTGTTGTTACTGGAGAGCGCGAAAGTTACGGGGAGGGCGGCTCAGAAAACTATAGATGGTGCTTAAAATTCTCCAAATGTTTTGATTTGTATTTAGTTAATATATTTAATAATACTAAATATATAAGCAGACCAATATATTTTATGTTAATAAATAAATTTATTAACATAAATTTTGCATCGGAAACTTATATATTTTAGTATACTTCTCTATAAGTTCCATTATCCTTATTATAAAATAAATGAAGACACAAACTTCTGTAAAAAAACATTACATACACAAAATCTACCAAAGACCGTAGCCGGTATTTAATTTCAGAGGTAAAAAATTTTACAACATGGTTTACAACATGGTTACATTTACAACATGGTATTATCGGTATAATCATAGCATACGATGTTGTAACCCTCATTAAGAATTTAGTTTCGGGGAGAGGACCGGTCCATAAGTTCCCCCCACCTCTGGATACGGGCATTATATCTACCGTAGAAATCTATTTTGAATAGCTATACTTTTTTTTAATAACAAAAAACAATTTCTGTTGTCACATATAATTTCGTACAAGAAATAAATAAATAAAATAAGATTCTACAATATTTGATTTTTGAGAAAAAATACTTCGTGAGGAGGGCTGACTACATTTCCAGGTGGGATTCGGTCCCTATATCCCCAGCCTGGCTACAGCACTGGTTGTGGTTATATATATATATATATATGATCGTAAACTACAGATTAAGTTAAAGCGTGAACTAGGAATAAAATTTTTAACTTTTTTCTCTCAAAAGCATTAACGTATTCACATAGACGTACACATAACATGACATTACAGCCAACTGTATGCAGATCTGACAGAAACACGAACATAAAAACACGTGACGTTACGAGTTTAATCTGTGTTATTGCTAAGTTTGCAGCTGCTTGATTAGAAGTTGCGATACGGGGTATTCGCCATCCTTAGTTTTCATACTACTCAAAAGCATCAAACTTACGTTTCAATGCAATATTATACAAGGTGTTTATAAAGTCCCTGTGCACGTTTAAACGTTAATAGCTTTTAAAATAAGTGACATCCAATCAATATAACGTTAAATAGAGCTGAAATATTACGTTGTTATTTAATATACGGTCGTAAGCTTATATTGTTCCATGTGTGCCCTATGCTTGATAATACCATTCAAGACGCGTATTATATATTGAGCTGTTACAGGTTCCATTACTCCAGCTGAAATTCCTTTTAGAGCCCGAGTTATTTTTCCACCTTTTGAGTTCGATTCATCAAGACAACTTCTTTGGACGACCTAAAGCACAGAATAACTCAAGTTTTACAAGAAATTTCAGACAGAATATTAGCAAGGGATGATCCAGGGTGTTATTACGGGGGGGGACAGTTTCGGGGACCCTGACCGGGAATATTTTTAGTTTTTGACTGTTAAATAGTTTAGGTAAATGTTGTTATATTACTAGCCTTCCTTTATACCAGGGATCCTTCCTTTATTCCAACATACGGCCACAATCCGGACCTCGAACAATGTCGATTCGGCCCGCCTACAGCTGTTTGAAATAAAAAAAATTCATAAACAAAAGTGATTGTCGACATACGCATGACTGGGAAAATTCGAAGGAAATTAAATGATGTAGTAAAACGATTTTTTTTTAATTTAAATCCTACGTCAAAGGGTTAAAGTAATATTTGAAGTTTTGGATTCAGGCGGGCTCGGGCTCAAATTCCCGCAAAGTATTTCGAGCTCGGGGAGAGGGGGGAAGAGCTCCAGCCAAGAAAAATGAGCCTGAACTCATCTAAAATATCATCATAATAATAATAGGTTACAACATAAAATCATAAATCATAAAAATAGACTATAACACGCATGCTATCGTGCCACCGGAAGTAAAACGAGGGTTTTAAGGATGTAGAAAACCGCGTCATTGACACGCCATCACGTGGACTCTAAAAATTCGAATCAATACTCGGTATATTAGAAATCAGTATAAACGCTAAGGAAAACCTACATTAGAAATAGCAGCACTTGCCATGGGTACCTATATAGGGACAGAGGGGGCTTGAGACCCCACTCAAAGCCGTTTAAAAATTTTATTTGCTCGAACCTGCTATACATTTATTTTCAAAAGTTTTACAGTCACATTTTAAAATAAGGTACTTTTTAGCTCATTACTAATTGTCAAGCAGTATTAATTATTTTTGCAGCGTTTTGGTATCTTGTACATTCACTCAAATTCTCGACAGCTTTGAGAAGGAGGTAATAATTTTTCTCAGTCCCCACCTTCTAGAAGTACTCGTATGGGTGTCCATGACACTTGTGTCTAATGTTTACAACCCATTTTCATGGCATCTCAACAAGCTGTGAATCAAGTCGTTCACTACCGAATCATTGAACGAAAGTCATTCATGAACGAATTTTTTGTTCTGCGGCAGATAGGAGAAATCGTTTACCAATTCGTTCAACGACCAATCTGACACACCCGTAATCTTAACCTTTTGGTTACATAAGAAAAGTGGAAAAACTCCGTAGCAAAAAATACTGAATACATTACTGAAGTCATACGTAGATGGGTAAGTAAATAACAGGCTTTAAAAGTAGAATAATAACGAGGTGTAGAACCCGGATTATATGCACCAAAAAAACAGCAAAATATACATTCAACTATGCACCAAAAAACTTCAAAATATGTATGCATACGTACTTAAAATGAATAAACATAACTGCAAAGATATTTATTTCATATGTAAGATTTTTTTTAACTTACTTGAAAATCATATGTCCGGCGTTTTAAAATAGTCTTATCATTAACCGCGAAGCAGAAATATTCGGTATACAAAAAACGATATGCTTTATACAGTGCAATTTTTATTATGGCGTATGCCACTGCGTTTCTCGATGTTCTGAAAAGTCAAACGTTGTCTTTTATCATTCAATAGCATTTTCCTACAAAGCCCTTTTAGCCAAAAGAGCCTTTCAAGAGCTATAGGGGTTACTGAATAGCATTCATAAAAAATCTGCAGATCGTTTATTATGGATAGTTTATACGTGATAGACTATCACCTTCATCTATTGTTGACAAAATGATGTGGAATTTCACCCATATAAATGTTCATTTTAATCTGGTCCTGAGTCAAAGTCTTGCAGAAGAGAACCAAATCTTTGATTTCTCTCATAAGAATGGTGGCTATAATTCAGATATGGCTACAGTTTTGGTATCCTAGAATATAATTAAATATGCGCGTTTACAAATTCCTTTGCCTTTCTGCTCAGATAAAGAGTAAGAGGTAGGTTTAACTTTAGAGCTGCTAGAAAAATTTTCTGATAAAGGGATAATAAAATCCATAAAATTACTAAACCCTTAAAATAGGCAGTTACTCCGGAAATTCACCCTTTTTATTATCATTTATAAGCACCGAAATAGTCTTAGAAAGGGACTAAAGTATGAAATTGCATATAATCCGGGCTCTATTGATCAATAAGTGATAGTTTCTACCTTTCTGATATTCATTAGTCTAGTTAATAGGGAGTAGCTCATGATGCGCTAATTTTCACGCAGATGTTCGCGGAGACCTGAAAAGCAGCTCAAGGATTTCGCAAGGACGAAAAGCTAGTAAAATATTATTCCAGATCAGCTGTCGTTAAGCTTTTTTCTGCGTGACGCCCAGGGCCGGCGCAAGCAGATATGCTGACATAAGCGAACGAAGTATGCGCCCCCCACCCCACTCCATAAAAAAATCGACATCCAAATACATCTTGCAACAATCGAAAAGTGAAAAATACGGCACATTCCGCACTTTCAGTGTAGTTCCGGTTAAATCGAAGTGTGATATTATAACTTCTAATGACACACACATACTGAATCTGAAATTTTATTGTTGAAGGAGAAATTTTTAATTCACATGCTTGTAATGGTGCAAGACGGTATCAAAAACAAAAAGCGTCCTCTAGGCCTCTAGTTAGGCAGCGGTAATCGGGAAATATTGTACAGCGTTCCATAAATTGAATAGAGGAAAAACTTTTAATGTAAAATAGCAAGAATTTGAGGGTATAGGAAAAAATGGATAAAAGAGACTATATAAGGATTTACATAAGGTATCACAGCAGCTTGAATTGGCGCAATGTCTGTAAATCTTTGCCCTTTTAGAGCCACTTTAAGTTAGGGAAACGGGAAAAAGTCCGGTGGTGACAGGTTTGGTAAATACGATGGGTGCGACAGTTCAGTAACCAGATGTTGAGCCAGACACCGCTTTACAAGCGTATTGGTATGCGACTGTGCATTCTCGTGCAAGAGAAACCAAGAGCCAGGTTGCTTCAGATGTGGTCATACACAACGAATACGAGCCAAAAGTCGTTTGAGCACCTCGCAGTAAAACTCACCTTTGACAGTTTGACCTGCCGGAAGAAATTCATCGTAGATTATGCCTTGACAGTCAAAAAATGCTATCAACAATGCCTTTACCCTTGACTTTTCAAAACGAAAATTTTTTTCTGTTTTGGGGTGTTGGGTCCGCACCTCTCCATACTCTGGCGTTTTGTCTCCAGGTCATACTGGAAACACAAGGTTTCATCTCTGGTTACGATGATTTTCATGAACTGTGCATTTTTATCTGCCATGTCGATGAAGTTCCCACAACATTCCATTTGTTGCTGCTTTTGTTCCTCTGTTAAATGATGAGGAACAAATCGCAAACAAACTTTGCATTTTCTCAAATCCTGTGTCACGATTTTCCGAACAGTTTCCTCGAGGGTTATCCAATTCGTTTGACAGCATCTTGATGGTTAATCGCCAATCTCGCTGCGACAGTTCACGTACTCTTTCGATGTTTTTCCCTGTCCTGCTGATGGTGAGCCGTCCACTCCCATGCTCGTCTTCGATGCTTTCACGCCAATCATTAAACTTTTTAAACCACGTGTATACAGTCTTCGAGGTCACGGTTTCATCTCCATACACCTGCTTCAATATTGCATGACTTTCGCCTGCTGATTTACCCAATTTGTACAGGAATTTCAAATTGATTCTGTTCTCCGTGACACGCCACAAAACCACCGCACAGACAAAAGTCGATAATAAATTTATCAAGATTCACAGCCGCACAAAACCACAAATTACTGTTAACTGAATATTACGAAACACGACGAAGGTGTCGCTAATAATCGGGTTTTTCCCATTTTCGATTTAAGGGGTGATTCACCCTACTTATTGGTCACACCTTGTATAAAAATACAACACAATAACTCTAAAAATCCAATGACTAATGTAGCACAAACAATTTGACTAACATTCAAATTTGCGATTTACAGCTGCTAATTTTACACAAATTTCCATACATATTCGATAATCAATTGGGGACACCATGGTTAAAGGTAGCATTTATGCTAACTGAAAAGCCCATGGACCCCTCACATTGCAACGGCCTATGCCGTCTAAACATTAATCAAGCAAAAGAAGTCAAATTGCAATTCCATATTTAAAGAGTATGAAGACAGGAAGTATTTTAATTTCTTTTTAAAGCTATTGATTTTATTTTCATTTCTTAAATAATCAAGTATTTCATTCCAAAGTTTAGGACCCAGTGTATTTATATTTTTTAGTAAATAATTGCACTTTGCAGCCCTAGGTTTAAAACGTGTATTGCAGTTAGTGTATTAAACGTGTATTTCCAAAACATGTATTCTAGTTACATTCATGGTAATCTAACCTTACAATATCAGAAAACTTATTATTTTTTACCCTTTGAAACATGATCATGAGTATTCTATAAATTACGTTGTTTTCAAAAGCAAGGACATTATAATGATAATTATTATTTATATTAGATTTTTGCAAAACCCGTACTTGCTGTACCATTGAAGTTTTTGGCCGGGCCCTCGGGCATTTGCCCCTGGCCCTGGGCATACGTACCTCGAAATCATTACCACTGTTTTAAATGAAAGATCAAGACCCGAATAACTAGAATTGTACTCTCAATGCTGGATTACAGTTTTTAGGGGCCTTAAAGATATAGAATGGCGTCACTTTGAGAGGCCATATGATCCCCAAAGATTTCCAAATAAGTGTATTAGACGTAAGACATATGTGTATGAAAACACGCACCGTGCGAAGGCATACCTTGTGCAGGAAAGCGTGCGAAAGGTATTGACTATAATGACATAATGACCAGGTGGTGGTCAGTTCTTTGAGTCTCCACTTTCGTCCACTTGTTGATGACTACGTAAAGCATTTGTCTAGGATGTCGCTAACTCACATCAGATGCCAATGATATCCTGAATCGTTTCCCTGCCCACGAAAGTGTGGTTCCCTATACCAGCGATTTTCAAACTCTTTTCCCCTCCCATAACACTTGATCAGACATTTCATTTATGAGAATCACCTCAACTCATAACCTCCACCCTTACAAAAAAGTTTATTTTTGTTTCCTCTGGAAGACAACTTAAACATTCCACAACTCAAATTCGTCTACTATGCTATAAAAGTTCTATCTTACCAACCTTGTCGTATGGAGATGAGCTTTGGGATCCTCACCAAGTAAATAACATCACAAAACTTGTATCCACCCAAAATTTAGTAACCCGATTCATCTGCAATTCTTGGTCACCGCGGCAATCAATATTATTACTTAAAGAAGATCTTGGATTTATCCCCTTAGCTACTAACCGTAAATATCATCTCTTAACACTTCTTTTTAAAATGTACCATAATCTAATACCTCCCTTCAGTAACCTAATACTTACTTCCGCCTCTTACACTTCTTACCGATTTGACCATTCCTTCAAATTGCATCCTATCTATGCCAGATCAGACACCTATAAATTTAGTTTCTTTCCCAATACTATCCGAGACTGGAATTCCCTGG
>QLNU02003915.1:5567-17616 GCA_006491805.2 Dysdera silvatica | reverse complement strand
ATAGTTTTTTGTAGAATTCTTCAACTCTTCTAAGTATTTCTTCCCTATTTCTTGTTACGGTGCCATCCTCTCCTTTTAATGCAATGATGTGTTTCTTCCCAACAGATAAACTTCCTTTAACAACCCTAAGGCTCTTGTTATTTTCAATGGCTTTCCTTACTAGCTCACAGTTGAATTTTCTTATGTCTTCTTTCATGCTTTTGCGCAGAGTTTTACAAAGTTCTATGTACTCAATCCTGGAACTGGTATTTTGATTGTCCACCTTCATATCTCTTCGCCTTTTCATGAGCTGTTTCGTCTTCTCAGATAATTTGCTATTGTGCTTTTTACAGGTTACACCACCAATTTCCCCAGCAGTTTCAACTATTGTCTTAACAATGTTTTCATTTGCTTCTGAGATATCAATTTCTTCAATAAGTCCTTCCAGTGCAGAAAAGCGATTTTTTAATTCCAACTTGAATGCCTCGGTATTTTCTTTTAATTTCTTTAAATCCACCCTCTTACTTACTTGTTTCCTAATGAGCTTCTGTCGTTCTAATTTAGTATTTAAGTGCACTTTACATCTCACCATTCGATGATCACTTCCAGTATTAAATCTGTTCAGTACGCTGCAATCTTCAATAATTGATTTCTTGTTTGCCAGGATATAGTCAATTTCACTAGTTCCCCCATTTTGGTAAGTCTTCGAAAGCTGATTTTTCTCGAGAAAGTTATAGAATCATTCCTATAAATTTAGGTTTGTTTTTTATTATATAAGATGGAAATCCGGTGTGTGAAAATTTTATGTAAAAATCTCGTTTCATGTACTTGTAAGGTTTACTTCCTATGTGTGTGTGAAAACGCTCTTAAGATTTTAATCCCATTTTTTCGATGGAAAAAATGGTGTATGCATAAATTGTATGTATTACATTTCTGAAAATATCAGCTTTACCCAATTTATTGAAAAATCGTATTTTGCTGCTAAAATAATGCAGTTTATAGGTTTATACTATTTACTGTATGAGAAACCGTCTGTAAAATCTGGTTGTTGTTTAATATTTCTTCAATGTATAAAATAGCAATCGAATTAATAATGTGTGTTATGTTTCTGAAGATGTCAGATTTTATTCAATAGATGGAGAAACGTCAAATGTACTTTACCACTAAAAATTTTCACGCTTGCAACTTGTAATCATTATCTCTTTGTATAATATGCCTTCCTATGTTATGAGATCTCAATAAACAAAGAACGCCTTGTTTTGAAAAACTGATTCATGTCTTATTTCATCATTATACACCCATCCGAAGGTTTGTTTCTGATTTTAATCCTGAAAATTTTGTTTAAAAAAATTTTATCATCTTAGCTTGTTATTGGGAAAATTTTCCACTACTCAATTTTTTTGTTTTTGTTTTTTTAAAAGGCACGATTTTTTTTTCTACTCATTTTTCAAAATAAGATTATTTTTTACTCGTTGTTTAAAAATAAATTTCTGGAATTCTTCTTTAAAAAATTTTTTTACTAAGTTTACAAAATCTACGCACACCGCTTCAACACGTTTTTTAAATGTTTGTCATCAACGCTCTGATTGGCTGCTAAATTCGAACCATTATTTCGATTTATATCCAATCATCGACAATTTTAACCCTGAGCGATATTGAATGCTTCGAAATCGTGCAAGAAAAGTGTTAGAAGCACATTTTCGACTCCAAAATTCTCTCTATAATAAGATAACCCAGCTGATTGGGTAACACCCCCAAGCGATTGATGTCGGTGCTACTCTTACTCGACTCAAACCTGCGAAAAAATAAAATGTATCTTACCTCGTTATTGAGTGTTATAATAAGTGAGATCCATACAACCCCGAGTTCGTGGGCAGACTTGTAAATAACCAAAGTAAAACATCAAGTCATCAAAAAAAAAGAAAAAGTGGAAATCGTCAAATTGTGAAACACGTCTTGTTCGAGATAGAAGGTGGTAGGTTTTGTTAATAATCCATGCCTCCATCACACACTAGAACAGGTAAAAGAAACGAATGAACCGACTGGAGAACCTAGTTAAAACCGATTATATGTAAATGCATAAAAAACCACCTGAAATTAACACTAATCTATAGGGAAATATCATATTCTATTTAAAAATACGATATAAACGTAATCTGAAGATTTATACATGGAGAAATATTTCAGTAATCAGAGAAATAAAAGAAGAAGAAAAAAGAAGCACAAAAACGAAAAAGAAAAACACAAAACTTATAAAAATAATGAGTATGGAAAAGTAGAAAAAATGGAAAAAAAGTTCTAAAAAATGAAAAATAATAAAAAGAAATTTTAAAAAAAGGAAAAATTTAGAAAACAGAAAAAAATATATAAAAGTTTTTTATTATTTTTTTTAAAAAAAAAGAGAAATTTTGTACAAACAAAAATCATGGATAAAAAGTCGCCAAATACTCGAGCAGTTGAAAAAACGCGCCAAATATTCCCATGATCATGAGGCCACACGAACCATTGGGCGTACCTGACGGGATTGACGTTACTTTCGTTTGGTGCCGATAGGTGGCAGTATAATTTAATTTTACATTGTTCAACAATAGGGTTGTTCAGCATTTTTTAAAAACGAATAATTTAATAATAATAATATTTATTTATAATTATAATGTATTTATAATTTTTATTTATAATTTATTATTAATAAATAATTCATGTTCATCTTTTGAATAACAAAATATCGCTAATTACGAATATTGAAGTGAAATTTTGAAAAAAAAATTTGATTACATTTACATTAGGTATCGAGAATGCATGAAACCAGCCCAAAAAATCACGTGACCGAAAACGCCTCTTCTTCGACCGCATTGCTAATGACGTCACTTCTGCCTTTTCCGTGGCTGACGAGAAGCCACATTCCCGTACTCGTTATTCGCGTAAAAGTCATGAATGACGTCACAGCTGCCTTTGAGAGGTTGAGGTCGTTTTCGCGTCCCTTCTTTTATACGTCAAACTTTAAAAAAATTTAAAAGTTAAATACTGCACGAATATTAGAAATATTTTAAATTTATCCATTTTTCGACACTGAATCGAATAAAAAAATAAAATAAATGCTAAAAGATCCTATTAAATATATAATGTACTTTACTATTTAATAATGCTGATGTCGTACTTTGCGAAATTTATCAATGAAAGTTTATCGTATAGGTATGTATGTTCATGAAAATTAACTAATACGTGGGTTTCCCCACTACGTGCAATTCTTGTTGGTCTTGCAACGAGCGGATAAAGCAGTTCAACTGTTCATATAGCTTTACGAATACATCCAATCTAGTTTTCATATACAAAAACAAAACAAAAGATATATGGTATCAGAAATGATGAAAATAATTAAAAATGAACAAACACTAGGCAATGCATAAAGAATGCATTTTAAGCTATTTAAGAAAAAAAATTATCATGCTGTTGATAATTTTGTATCTATTTTTACAGCATGTTTACGGAGCGTCGTGGGATTTATTATATAAAGTCGAGCTGAGTTATATCAAAGAATATAAATGTACCAAGAAATAAAGTTTAACTAACATGTAAGTAGCGTCCACTGGTGGTGATGACTTAAGACTAAGGGTGGCAATACTTGAAAATACAGTACTACTATTTCGATGTTCAGTGTCGCCAAATTTTGGAAAGGTTTTGATAATAAATTTATTAGTGTAGCACCACAGAAGAAGTATAACAAGAAATGGTACAGCTGTTTAAACTGAAACATATTTTATTTCATCAGGACAGAAACAAGAATGGATGTTAACAATATCCAGAAAATGAATTCCTCTTCCTCAAGTATGATATCTGAACTGCTTGCGCCATCTATTAGCACCAGAAAGAAGTGCATACACTCAAAATTTGTCATAATCCAAATGCTTGACCTTTACTAGCAATAAAGAAGTTATTTCAGATTTTATCTACGTAGATCTATCTCTTCTCCTCTTACCTACTTTCTAGATTAATGTCAGCTTCAAATATTGTCAAAAGTTAGGTTTAATAGTATTTTGGAATATGCTATAAGATGGCTAAGAGTTTATTTATTTATTCATTTTTTTAAAAATAATATTTTCACACCATAGATTTTTATTTAAATTGCAATGATAATAACCCCATTTATACAGTAATCATTTCATTTTTGCCTTCTGTCAGCTGTGTTTTCTGCTTGGGGAAAGTAGGGGTATGTCAAGGTCGTAGCCAAGTTTTAATTTCGGAGGTCAAAATTTTTTACAGCATGTAACGATACAATCACTGCATGCGAGGCAGTAGCCGAGGATTTTTAGGGAGGAGAGCCAAGGCCCTAGTTGGGGTGCTCCCCCCGTAAAATAGTTCTTTCAAAATAAATTATTTTAGAATTTTATTAAAAAAAGTAATACAATTGTACCTAGGCTAACAATGGAAATCGTTCTTTGGCGTTAAAAATATATTCAAAATAGTTTTCTACAGTAGATCTGTGTACATTCTGTTTTTTACAGAGATTCGTCTACTCTATAATACGGATAAGGGAAATTGTAAATTTTATTATACCTTTACCAAACGCTGTTATGGTTAAACGAAGATTCAGAAACACGTGGGTAAAGCGGATTTCTTTCGAAAAGGGATAGAGCAAGGGCAACTAGATTTACTAAGATAGAGATTATAATGAGCGTTAGAAATAAAGAATCAACCAGCACAGAACCTTCGGATTCATTGGAGGTAATTTTTATATTTTTATTGCTCTTCTTTTCCCGTTTAGTATATACAAGGCCGGTTCTAGGTATAATAACACTCGTGGTAAGCACGTGTTTTGCCGCCTCAGAATGGCTTCCATTGTTTATAATCCTATTTTGCCGCCTCTAAAAATCTGCCGCTCAGGTTGAATGCCAGGTTCGTTCCACCCTTCATGCCGGCCCTAAATACGCAAGCACTAAAATTGTGAAACACAAATTTGGTGAAACTGCACAGTCCATCACACGCCTTCTCTCTCTCTCTCTCTCTCCTGGAATGTGTCGAAAATTGCAGTAGATCGTCTTTTGACGTCATACTCTCTCTAACGTCATACTTGCGCTTCCCGTTTGAGTTTTTAACGCCATTTTCACGTTTCTCAAAACTTTCGTTTTTTCATTGCAGCGAAATTATGTCGAAAATAATTTTGTAATTCATTTCTAGTCTTATTTTTAATTAAGAAGTTGTAGGCTTTTAATGATTCAGTTACGTCATCGTGAATTGTTGTTTTGTGCGTGTTCTTTATTTCCGGCAACCATGATCGTTTACAAATGAACTACAGTGAAAACTGTTTAAGGCGGAACCTGCACAAGGCAGAAACGGAATTTTTTTGCGGTCCCTTCGGAAGTCAATAGTAGTTAACATGAGCTAAAACGGAAATTGCCTAACGCGAAAATGGAAAGCACTATTTAGTCCCGCCAAAGAGAAAAACTTGCATAAAGCGGGAAGGAAATTTTCTCAACAGGAAAAGAAAAGAGGCTTGGGCGCTAGTACAGATACTGTCCCATTTCGTTTTTTAGTGGGACGTGTTTCCAGCCTGCATGGCAACTTTGTCTTTGCTTGCCACCATGTCATATTACAGGCGCCGCCCCTTTCCCTCCATCCTACTCCCAGCCTTCACCTTTACCCTCTCTTCTTCACTCTTACCCCTCCAACCTCTGGCTCTTCTTCACCTCTAACCTCTTCCTCATGTTCTTTCTCCTCCTCCCCTTCCCCTCTCCATCTCCCAACCCGTGTTTTCTTGGCAGTCTCTTCCTACTCCCTCTAATCCCTTTCTCCTGTTCCCGTTCCACTCCCAACCTCCATCCTCCCTTTACCTCTTAACCTTTCCCCTCTTTTCCTCCATACCTTCCCCTCCCCCTACTCCTTTTTCTCAGTGCAGCGAACAAAATGAAAACGGCATACTAACTTTTATTCCTTTTGTCCGTCAGATAACTTCACCTCTTTAACTACACAGTCATCCACGTTAGGCCTAGCGCACCTTGCAAACCGGGCCCTTCTACTCTAAACCAAATAAACCTTCTCCCACAAACCAATCCAACAACATTCCTCTTCCCTTTCAACCGCAATTGAACAAAAAAATCCATATTGAAATGTTCCGACATCTTTCCAATCGCTGCAACACTTCCATGATGCTCATGCTCAAAAGAACGACGAAGTAGCTTCAAAACGTCTTACCACCGCCACAGAGATACACCGTATGATGTGCCACCCTGTGTGACATCACATGTTAAATTCGCTGATGTCATAACCCCTCCTACAAAAACTTTCCTTCTCATTTCTAGGGAACTGGTG
Source organism: Dysdera silvatica (assembly GCA_006491805.2). Classification (NCBI taxonomy): domain Eukaryota; kingdom Metazoa; phylum Arthropoda; class Arachnida; order Araneae; family Dysderidae; genus Dysdera; species Dysdera silvatica. Next base: position 11,331 of record QLNU02003915.1, on the reverse strand, counting down.
GGACGGTATCTGTACTACCACCGAGGCTTGTAATACAATGCAAATAGCAAAGTGGGGAATGACGAACAAAAGACATTTTACAGATATAGAATGCCCTTGTCTGCATAAGAGTTGCCACGGGGTGGTTTTGGGGGTTGTAACCCCCCATTGCAATGAAATTTTGTATATTTAACATAGGAATATATGAGTTATAGCTCTGTAACCCCTCCCATTAAGTCTATAACCCCCTTATGAACTTTCTGCCTACGCACATGCTTGTATGACCACCATTTTGCACACCATCCACCTGCCATAGGAATACCTAGAAAGTTCATAAGGGGAGGGTTACAGGCTTACAATGGGGAGGGGGGGCAAAGCTACAGCTCTATTGTATTTACACATATATACTATACACAATTTCATCGCAATGGGGGTTACAACCATAATCGACCCCTCCCCCTTGCTTGTACTAGTGCCACCCACTTATTAAATAAAAATGCTCATTATTAACCAGAATGAAAAGTCGATTTTATCAATTCGTAGACAGACTCACTCCGAGGGAAGGGAGAGTACCTTTATACAAGGGAATCATTATCTTTACAAGGGAGGTACTTTATACAATTTAAGCTTACATAATAGACTTTTTGTATATAATAGGCATGTATAGTTTGCATGAAATTTTGCATCATATTGATCGTAACTACTAAAACCACAATATAGTGCAAAAATTAAAATCAATAAAAATAAAATGCAGTGATAAAATAAATATTTTTATCAAAAGGAAAATATAGTCTTAAAGTTCGCAAGATACGACAAAGAAAAAAAAAAGCATATGCAGCTCTTACCACTGAATTTAACTATGCATATATTTTACATGTGACCTCCATAAGGCGGAAACATGCATACTACGGAATTTTTCCTGGTCCTGTTAGTTTCCACCGTAGACAGGTTTTGCTGTACTTATTTGTATTGTAGGTTTTGGTTTTCGTTTTGGTTACTTAATCAGATACAACATCCAGACATTAATAAGTCTTTTTTTTTATAATTTTCGATTAAAAACAATAACCACAAAGCTGGCTAGACGCCTCCCCCTTGATGATGTATACAACTTACATTTTTGCATTGAAAACTTATAAAGGTAAACTAAAATTTATAATTTCCCTTATCCTTACAAGGGGCAAGTCATACGGGGCACCCGGGGATTGTTAGATATAAAAAGCTCAATGGGGCAACTGCGGCCATGTCCCGGCTTGGCTACAGGCCTGATCCTTACTGTAGGGTAATTGGCAAGAGTGGATTCAGAAATCTTTTGGGGGTTGGGGGAGTGATCACTCCCACTTGGATCCGCCAGTGGCTGATGAAGACCCAAACCTTTGTAAAAATACATGATTTACACAAGATCTACCCTAAAAATCTGCTTTGAACACATGCTTAATTAATTCTTGCTTCAATCACAATTTTTAAGTAGTTAATTTGTCAATATTCAATTTTTTACAAAACATTTAAAACAAAATTCTGCAATTTGTTTCGAGAAAAAATATTTTCCAGGGGACTGATTATATTCCGAGGGTGGGAATACCCAGTTCTCTTCCAGCCCCATCATCGCAATGTCCCTGGGTGGCATAGTGGTTATACATTTGCCTATCATGCACTTAACACAAATTTAATTCCAGTGCCACCCTAATACTTGTTTTTCTGTTCACCATAATCCGGATCATAGGCTTATTCAGAAAGTTCATAAGGGGAGGGTTGCAGAGTTATAACTGCATATATATATATAAAAAAATGCATCATAGTAGGGGAGTTTCAACCCCTCCTACTATGATACTCGTCATAGATCAATAGCAGTGGTGTAGGAAAGGGAGGAGCTTGGTGCTCAAGCCCTGCTCCCTCCTATTGGATATCAAAATACATTTCCTTCAAGACCCCATCATATACTGTCTGGCCTATGACTACCTTAGGGATAAGCTCCTTCTCGCTTCTGCCATCTGGGCTTCGTCCAACCTCCAGGTTTGTCCGACCTCCTGAATCCATCTGTCTCTTTGCCGCCCCCTTGGCAATGCTCCACACCTTCCTTTCCGGGGTCTTGGCTGACTCTGGCATGTGTTTCCAAACTAGTGGTTGAGACAGTTTTCCGTGACGGCTTTCCTTGCAGCTGGTATCGGTTCACGTTAAATGATGACATATATGTGAGCATGCATCTTTGCATGCTGTGTATGGTCGACAACCAGATACCCCCAACTACTTAGAAGTTGGTTACGCTATCTGAGTGTCCTGTCTGCGATTACAATGCCACCTTCGGTGTCCGCCCTTCCCAATTTCCCCTCCCCCTGCCCACTTTACTACTACTACCCCATCACATACTCTTCTTTAAAGCCACTTGAGCCCCTCCCCTCCGATGAGTTTTGAATTGCTGTACTACTGATCTAGTGTTTGATTTCTTGAAAACTTTGCTGTAGGATGACTTCACCAGTTCCCTGTACTATAAAATGCAAATAATTTACTCCCCCCCCCGTCCCCTCCCCAATCATGTATAAACCTGGACACTATTTTGAGGCGTCATTACTACTAAACCAGGATATTATTTTAAGGTTTCATTTTCAAGGGGTTTTCCTCATTTTCTTATTTGTTTGCATTGAAGTTTGTAAATGACTAGGAAAAAAAAAAGACCGACATTTATTGAAAGTTGCCTAAAAACCAGCAAATACAAAACTTTCTTGCGACCTTGAGAGTGTGTGGCACATACTAGGTATTTTTCAAACTTTCTTGAGAGTATGTGGCACACAGGGAGCCCTTTAGAGACACTGATCCCATTTACACCAACCTGTGGATACAGGATTTTCGATCATGCATTATGTTCATGTCATGATTCATGTACAAGTAGTTGTCTATCACAGGATGACTTTTCAAAGCAGGAGTGACTTTTTATCATCCTAATGTAATGCTAATCACAGGAAGTTGTGTAGTTCTCCGTCGTGATACAGTGAAATTTGTTTTTAGGGATACTCCAGTGACTATTACAACATATATCTTTTCCTGATCTTTGGAATATCCTTGTGGACAGATTTCGTTAGAGACAAAGCAGTGGAACCAAATACACTTTATAATATGAAAGTTATTTAATTTGAATGTAACATTATTTTTAATAATTTTGTATTAAATTAATAAATGATATTACAGATCAGCAATGTAGATGACCAACAGAAAACTAAATGTTGCATTGTTATTTGCTTCATTTCAAGGACAAAGAATTATCTAAAGTCATTTTAAGGGGATGAAAACATATTTTGTTCTCAAGCTAAAAAAAACTACCCTCTTTATATGACATCTATCTGCATTTGTGTATGCCTTATTCTTTACATTAAAGTGTTTTCAAAGTCTTTATTGCTTTAAAAGTATTGGACTCAACTATTTGCATATAAAGTTCACAAGTGAGGGGCAGGTTATTGAACTACAACTCTATGTATTTCTATGTATATATATAAAATTGCATTACAATGGTGGGTTTGTGGTCCCCATTAACTTTTCCCTGCATACGCCAGTAGACATAATGTATGGCTAAAGTTTGAAAAGTGCAAAAATATCATTATGGACATATTCGATAAATATTAGTGTTATAGGAAATCTTCCAGAACCATGGTAAATATTGTGGTAAACACAGGTTTATCGTTATATAGGCTACACATATCACTGTATAATATGTAATATACTTATCATTTTAATACATTTTGAACAATAAACATTGAATGTATATGCTGTATATATATTTATAATGCTTTGCATATTTTATATTCATTAGGAATACAAAATGTCTCTGCATTATAGTATTGGAAGAATGTGCCAAGAAATCGGTGGAAACTTTGATGTAACTTTCACCAGTGAATTCATAGCAACATTAGCGGGAGTGGCATTTGGAAAACTATGTTGCTTTACAAGTGAAGTAGAATTATTTTCTCGGTAACTACTGACAATCTTTTCACTCTTGCCTTAGTTTACTACACCGGATGAGGTACTGTTGCATTGGTTTATATTGAAACTGGAGACTAACTCACTCTGCCATACACTAAAGGTTAAAATTCATGGTTGCCACTGGCCACAGGACGACTAAATATTAAGGAATGACCATTAAAAATATGCCGTGAGTCGCTATCACACTCACCACTTTATTATCTCCCAATGTAATTCTGCAAAATATAGACTGGTAGAGAAACATGCAAAATTTTCAACTTAATACTTCCCATACTTACATCATCAATAAATAAAATTATTGAAAAAATAATTTGCAACGAAATAACATTGTTTTATGAAAAAAATAATGTTTTAACAAAAAATCAATATGTCTTTAGAAAAGGACGATCTACTGAAGATGCTTTATTAAGCCTTGCAACATTTTTAAAGGACAGATTAAACAATTGAAAAATAATCACAAGAGCATTTATTGACTTAACGAAAGCATTTGATCTAATAAATAGAAAATTTCTAATAAACAAATTTTAACAATATGATACAAGAGATAAATTACTGAATATAATAAAAAGTTATTTTACAAATAGAAAACAATACACAGAGAGTAAAGGAAGGAAATTAAGAATGATAAACACTGAACAAAGAATACCACAGGCTTCTAATATAGGATAACTTGCTTTTATTATATACAGGGTTTAAATTTTTTTTTAGCATTTTAGTGAAAATGTAAAAAAAAAAAAATTTAACATTTTTAAAATTCCTTCAGCTTTTTTTTTTTTTTTCTAATTTAAATACTTGCGATATTTTTGAAAATTTTGTCCCTTTAGGCGAACGCTAAACAAAATAACATATATAAAATTTCGACCACAAATTAAACTTTTCAGCTTTTACAAAATTATACAATTGACAATATCATTGCACAATTTTCCTTGGCTTTGCTACACACCATAGTTGGTAGGCACTTTCAAAATCAAACTTATTTCGAATAGGTCCTTCAATATTTATTGTTAGCAATTTGCTTGCATGGTTCGTTGTTAAACGAATTTGCAAGTCACTTTTAATCAAGTTCATTTGGGAGAAAGCCCTTTCACAATCTCTAGTATGCATAGGTATATTTGCCGCATATTCAGTTATTGAGCGTAGTGAAAGAAATTCTCCATTCATTTCATTTTGATTCAAAAACTGTAGAAAATGCGAACTCTTTACATCCGGCACCTACAAATTTCTTTAAAATATTCCATTCTGACAGTATATAGTTTTCTTCAAATTTGTGCCTGTGATCATTGACGCAGCCGCCAACATATAATTGTTATTTTTTTCATTTAAATTTAATTTTCAGAGCTTTCACTTTTAAGCGAAAGTGGTATTAAAATTTTTTGCGAAATGCGAAAAACACTAATGCAGTTTAAACCCTGATTACATATATATATAAACTATATAAATATCATAATGGAGGTGGAAGACTCAGAAAATTTGATTAGAAGAGAAAAATTGGATGAACTACTTACATTATTTGGGGATTATGATTTTAGCATTGCAATTGCTGGTATGAAAATTGTGGTAATAAAGGTTAAATTAAATAGATGATTACAAAAATTGCAAAAATGGACAGAGGCAAATGGATTAATAATAAATACAAAAAAATGATGATAATGAAAAAATGAATTTGATGATAAAGATTTTATAAAAATAAACAATATAGGTCTACGCATTGAATAAGTAGAAAAAATAAAATTTTTAGGAATAGGCCTATATATAGATGAAAAGGTATCGTGGAATGAACATATTATTCATTTAATTATAAATTTTATAAGAAATA
>QLNU02003913.1:0-60294 GCA_006491805.2 Dysdera silvatica | reverse complement strand
GTTATTGGGATGTCACTTGTCTTTGAAATTCTCTTGTTATTGGAATGCCTCTTATCTTTTAATAGCTCTTGTTATAAGAATTTCTCTTCGTTGTAGTAATATCTGTTCTCAATTGAAAGTCTTTTGTCTTTGAATTTCTTTTGTTATTGGCATGTCTCTTGTCTTTTTATTTCTTTTGTTACTGGAATGTCTTTTATCTGTAAATTCCCTTATCATGTGAAAGTTTCTTTTTATTGCAATGTTTCATATTTGTTATAGCACTTTCTCTTGTAATTACAGTACATTTTGCTTATGATTATCTCTTGTAATTGCAGTGCTTTTTGATTATGATTATCTCTTGAAATTAGAGGGCTTCCTGTCTTTGAATATCACTTATAATTACAGTGTTTCCTACCATTGAATATCTTCTGCTGTTATTTCAATATCTCCTGTTATTGGAATATCTCTTGTTATTGGAATGTCTCTTTTCTTTAAATATCTCTTTTTATTGGAATATCACTTGTTATTGGAATGTCTCTTTTCTTTAAATATCTCTTTTTATTGGAATATCTCTTTACTTTGAATACATGTCTTTTCTTTGAATATCTCTTGTTATTGGAATGTCTCTTTTCTTTAAATATCTCTTTTTATTGGAATATCACTTGTTATTGGAATGTCTTTACTCTTTTTATTGGAATATCTCTTTACTTTGAATACATGTCTTTTCTTTGAATACCTCTTGTTATTGGAATGTCTCATTACTTTGAATATCTCTTGTTATTGGAATGTCTCTTTTCTTTAAATACCTCTTTTCTTTGAATATCTCTTTCTTTGAATATCTCTTTCTTTGAATATCTCTTTTCTTGAATATGTCTTTCTTTGAATATCTCTTGTCATTTGAAATTTTCTTCTTAGTGGAAAGTGTTTTTATTGCAATATCTCATGCTATTGGAATGTGCCTTGTTATTACAATCCTTCGTGTAATTGGACTACTTCTAGTAATTTATAGTTTGTAGATATTGGACTATTTCTTGATAAATTGTCTCTAACTATTGCAATATTACGTAAGAAACGTAAAGAGAAAAGCATACGTTGATAAATTATTTGGATAATCGCTGCAGAGAATGCCTTCTTAGTTCATGTGCCTGTTTGTCCTCACAATAAAGAGAGGTCTCTGGTATTTAAAGTAATTAATATAACATTTCGGAACGGAAGATGTGCGAGATATTCATCAAAAATGAAATTCGATCATGTAGCGGCAAATGAAATCAATATTATTTGATATACCATCTGAAAACGAGAAAACGAGCGAACATATAAATTTTCATTCATGTTTTAATTCTTATGTTATTTGTTAGATTGCAAACAATAAAAGAATATACCATTGTATCAAATATATGCGTTACCTGCTTAATTTAGAAATGAGAAATATTATATAACGTGCAGCAATGACCATATTTCTAAGAAATATACTTACCATACTTAAGAATGTGATGAACTGCTTGATTACGACATCACTTGTTATGTGAAATTATGTAGTAAAAATTGATTGATCTTCTGAGGTAAAGGTCAGTGAAACAACGTAATTGTGAATGATGCATTAATGATAACTAGATTTTAGGCCAGGATTTTAAATTATTGATATTGCTCGTTTGAAATAATGTACTGTCATACCAGATTTGAAGGCGAAGTGATTTATTGTTGAAAAGTTTAACTAAAACGTTTTTTCATTGTTTTAGATAACAATAAATTAAAAACTATTGTCACAAATACACTTTTGAAAATTGCAATAGACAAAATTGAAAAAGGTGTTCGCTATCTAATTAGTAGACAAATCTTTTTGCAGTTTTATACACTTAGAATCCACACTGTGCTATTCTATATGCAATACAATAAAATACTTTAATTTCCATGTTACTCGTTTGTCAATCCTGCCGGCGCCCTGCGGTGGCGCAGTGTGGTAACGCGTTCTCCTATTGCGCGGCTAATCCGGGTTCGACTCCCAGCAGTGCAAAAAGAACGCTTACTCAGAGATCTCATAAAGATCGCACTGCTCACTGTAGTCCGGGGTTTGGTTCCCTAGGCCTTAAGAGGTTCGGATTCCTCGGAAAACAGTAGGTCCCGGCGCAGCATGACCACTGTAGTCTTTGAGCCGTAAAACCAAAAAACAAACAAACAAACAAACAATCCTGCCTGCAATCCTTTGTCAATCTGTGTCTCGTTAATTTATCAAAAAGTGGTTTAAATCATATTTCAATTTTGCATAAAATTAAAAAAAGTATAAAAATTGATTCTAAACTGAATGTAATTTTATTCAAAAGCGGCTTTTGCTACGGTGAATACACAATCAGCTAGTGATTCAATCAGTAGCGAGGGCATTTATATAATCCTATATTCAACCAACATTAATGACATTCAATTATTCTTGAATGATTTATTCAATTAGAATTAAGAGCATTCAATGACACAACTATTTGTGAGGGCATTCAAATCATAATATCAGTCAACAAATCAGCCGCATTATTTGAATTCAACTAGAATTTGGAACATACAATCAGAATTGAGGGCATTTATTCATTCAATATGCATTGATGGCATTCAATCAGCTAGTGAGAATGTTTCTGAGTCGCTCCATTTATGTGACGTTTTGTGATCGCCAGCCTAATTGTATTAAGATTGCAATATTTTAATATTTATAATTCTCATAATGCTCCTTACGGCCCTCCAGAAGACCTATCTTTGTATTTGGGGAATACAGCGTCGATTTCGGCGACAAACATTCTCAAAACCTTATCTGCACAACATATGGATTAAGCGGACATGAAAAATATTTATAAATTTGACAGAACAACCATGTTTATGAATATTAATTCTCCCTCTTCGGTGTTCCTTTTCCTCGCTGCGTATATGACACTTTCCATAGGGTTAGCTTTTCTAAGTCACCATCTCTTCTACGTTGGCTACCTTCTTTGAAACGGTTATCTTTCCCTATTAATTAGTGTTCTTACTGCATATAAGAAGTTTGCTGTACTAATAGAATTTATGTCGACAACCCCTTGATTACAGCGGTTGTTAAATCAATCCAATAATGGTGTTACGCGACAATATTTGCAAGGAATCGGATATATTCTATCCTGATTGCTTTTTCTTATGCACTGAAAAAAATCATTTTTAACAAAATGGTGAATTTTCTTAATTTATTTGCGAGTTGTAAATTCACTTGCATTTAATAACAGAGCTTGAATGAAATTCATTACTGTTAAATATAAGTTCCATATAATATAACAGAAAAATTAAATACAAAACTTTAACCGAAATATTTTGGTATGTTTTTTACCATCGAAACAACTTTTCTGCGGGTCAATCGGAAAGAAAACGCTATAATACATAATGTAGTTGACAGACTTTTTGTAAAAATACGGTGAACTAAGCCGGCAATGATTTTATTTATCAGTGTGCGATCACAAAGTAAAGCGAAAGTTACAAATATTCATATTAGTAAGGTTTTGAGCTTGAAAAAATTATGTACATAAATTTCTTTGAACAAATCAACTTGAAATACAAAGAAAGATTACCAAAGAGTAAATGCCAAAAACATACATTTACATTGCTTAATAAGAGCTAATTAGTAATCGGGTAAACACGAAATCTTAAATATTGGTGTCTTGGTAAAAAATTTGGCAACGCGAATAACTATATTGTTTGTACTCACTAATTATATTAGAAGTCATAAAGGGTCAAAAATTTATATCGTGCAAAACTACATAATGTACTATAATGGATGGTATAATATCTACTAAAAATGCAAAGTACGATGTAGAAATATTTAACATGATTTAGGTGCAAGAATAAATTATTAATATTAAGTAATATATATTCGCTATCAGACCTATCAGTACAAGTAATTGAGACCTGCTCATTCAACAGGTTGCACATATTTAAATCATCTCAAGAACCACTTTTAAAAAATTTTAGTTATCTTGAAGATGTTATTTATAAAAAACACGTCAAATCATGTATTTAAACATATGGTGCTTAAATATAAAATAAATGTGTTAAAACCATATTGACAATTAATTTACATATTTTATTAATCTACATATTTTAAAATTTTCAAAGGATTATTTCTGAAAAGGTTTCCTGAATGCACAATAGTATAAAATAAATGTTTATTGTAAGTTTTGTATATAATTGTCCATAAATTTAATAATCATATTAGCACTTGAAAAGCATATAGTTTCATATGATCAGCATAATTTTATGTGATATAAACTCATATCTATCGCTCATATATTACTATATATAGAGCGCACTTTTATACGATATAAAATATATAAATTTTGGATATTAAATAAAATCTTATAATTTAAAACATGATATAGAAACTTAAAATACTTACAACACAACCATATACTGGCGTTTAAAAAATTTCCTCTTAGTTACTATAGATGGAACATTTATGTACTGTGATAGAAAGGTACTGAAAGCGTGGTATACATATGCTATATACCTTTAATTATAGCGGTATGTAAATATAGAAAGAAGTCTAGTAAATTTGATGCGTTGCATGAAGCTGATTTCGGATATCGTCATTTAGAAAGGGTGCTATTGTCAGCTTTTGAAGGATAATGCAAAAAATTTTAAACTTAGAAATATATAATAATTGTCGCGTGAATATATTTCAGAATAACAATGGACTGTTGTCGTGTGTGCATTGTTTATTTAGTTTATAAAATTAAGATTTATGCCAGTCTCAATAATATAGTTACAAAACAAAAAATGGCATATTGTTGAAATTAAATAATTAAAATTTAAAAACAAATTGACAAAACTTAGCCAGTTAATTCAAATTTACAGCTACTGCGACAATTTATTTGCAAGTTTGACTTTATAGCTTGATATTAAATAATGTCCAGTTATCTTATTTTTTCATTTATACATATTTTGTTTTCTTAATGACATTTCTAAATTTTATTATTTCAAAAATCATGTGGAAATAGTTAACGAATTGCACGTCATGAATAAAATGACGTCATTAAAATGATACAGTGCACTGAATTGGGTGACTGACACGGGATGTCAGGCGGAATGCAGTAAACGGCATTTATCTCATCATTTCCCTCATCCAGTAGGTTTATGTTTAAAACCTAACATTTTTTTAAGATTTTACGCTCATTTTAAGTGTTATAACTTTATGCTAATAATTAACGCTAAAAATGCCTATATTTCATATGCGTAGAGTGATATGGGCTAGTGGGGTCCAAGTCCCCCTCTAATAATTTGAAATAAATTGCAATTTTACATATACTGTAATGTAAAAATGTTCATAAAATGCGCTTGGGCCCCAATAATTTTGAAAACCCTACGCTGGTGCTATATATATATACTGTACCCTAAAAAGATGTTTATATCGTCAAAAATTACAATTATTGTCATTCCACTGCAAGTAAAAAGCCTCTATGACATTACCCGGACTTGTGATAAGCTTAAAAAGAAAAACAGAGTATTTGGCCTTAAGCTCAGTATGCTTCCATGTCGACAAACAGAATTTACAATTTAACGAAAAGTTCGACTCTCTCTGCCTTCATCCGGAGCACTGTGTTATGGTGGAAGCTCGTTGTCTCATCCTCCCTAGGAGTTACCTTTCTCCTAGTTAATTTTAATATTAATAACCTTTCTCCTGACTGTTTATAATTCAACGCCTAGACTATAAATACACACACACACACATACACACACGACATATCAAAATCTGTGAAGGCGTGAGACAGAGAGGTACCATTCCTCCAAAACAACACCAAAACTGACGACATTGGACTAGAAATTACTGATTCACATATTTACTTTTTCCAACTAATTTCAATGGAAAGCAACATTATGAAGGAACTCCGGAGACGTAAAAAACTAGGCTAAAGTGGAATCTGAAGAAAGTTTTATCCTGAATGGAAATTTGCCTTTATGTCTAAAAAACGGTTTTTAATTGTTTCTGCCGGAAGAATTAGTGAACGATTTTACCCACCTATCACAAATGTAAAGATAGTTTCAGCGATTCGGTAATTGACCATCCACGATGGACCGCCTCACTAAAACAATGATGCTAAAAATATGTCGAGTAAGACCCGTTATATTGCTTGTTTAGAAGGACTGCAGAATGAATGCATAATAATCTGGACCAATTTGTAATATACTTAACACCAATATAACTGAAAACTTATTCTGAATAGAAAGCTTATAAATACACTTAATTATTCAGACTTGCTTCAATCGTTGACAATGTAAATGAGAAATAAAGATATATTAAGTAATATCCTGTTTCAAATATTGAGCTATAAATATAGAGTATTTAATACATTTATTCTTGAGATGTGCCATTCATTTGGCTTAACGACACCAATAACGTGGCTGAAAATGAGTGAGATATTTCATACATAAGAAAGAAACTTCCTTTGCCTGACAACATTTCCCGACCTACATACATTCGTCCATAACATCTGCTTTCGCACTACTTATTGCCGATACCTTTTTGCCAGCGTCCTAAATTGTATCATTCCTCCCAAGCTCTGATCTAGCGGTCGACTGTTCTTCGCCAATATACCTCTGGGATATTAAATATCTAGTTAAAATATGCCACACGTGTGAGAATGTTTAAGCCATGATTTAACTAACGGTTTCAATGGCTCTCACTAAGCAAACTCAACTTCCAAGTTGTTAAATCCGGAACAGTGTTCTTGACGGCCAACTCTAGATTCTGCTTCAGAACTTGGCGGTTTTTCGACCAAATCTATGAATTTGCATATTTAGAATGAGGACATGGCCATACAATTGACATTAAATTAAGAATTTAGACCCAAATTCTTGAGCAAGTTAAAAAAATTAAAGTTCCATTGTCCATAAATGTTTTAAACTGAAGTTTGTAGTTTGATGGCGCATGATCAGCGAAGGACACAATATACGGGCTCAAAACCAAAGCACCAAGAGCAGAAATTCAGTTGTCGAACTAATTAATAACTTATGCGGAATGAACCTTTTACCTGTTATGTACAAAAGCGGATCTAGATCATTTTTTCCGCGAGATCATAAAACTTAAAAATGTAGAACCATTCTGTGATATATTTTGCAAGCTTTGAGTCATTAAAATGTGTCCAAGTTCGTTATCTTAGAGCGGGTGCGCACCCGTCCTAAGCACTAGGTGCTGCATCTGCCTTAGTTTCGTGGCATATCATAGTTTTTGTATCCATTTCTTTTATACTATGTACTCCTTAGAAATGAATAAAAAAGGTAAAATAACATAAGTATATAGGAAATATATACAAATCAGGGCTCTATGACAAAGACACAAATAAGAAAATGACAAATTATGCAAATAATTGGGGAATTGGGGCAAAAACGATATTTTATTGTCTTTAAAGAACTATCGATGTGACTTTAATTAGAAGTAACAATATATAAATTATGGTGATAAATTCTTTTATTTCATAATAATACCCAGAAATTACTGTATTTGTTTTTAAATTTTGGATAAATTAAAATCAGGTGCTAAATAAAGAAAAGCCTGATCGTATAATAACATGCCCCTGCTGTTTATTAATGCAATTAGGGGAAAAACGATGCCAGAGACAAAAATGATAATAAAATTCCGAAATAGTTGCAATAACTAAGAAGAACAAAAAAGGGAAAATCCAATTCCACGAGTTTTCGGAATATCTGGTTAACTCAGCCAATTCAATTACCCCAGTAAGTTTTATTTTTCTTGAGAAAGGAAAACCAAATTTCACCACGTTTTCCTCATCCTTTTCTGCATCAGACTGCAGTATATTAATTGACGGCACTATAAAAGAATATTTAGTTTGATGCAGTGAAAGAAATTGAAAAAATACCTAGAGCAACTTACATATCAGGAAAAACACGAGGTCAGCTCATTCCAAAATAATAAATAAACGAATGGGTGCAAGTGACATATGCTTGTGGACATCAAAAAAATGCGTTTTTCGTTGATCTGTTTCTTCTGTACGAATCTCTTCATGGATCGGCTATTTCTACCAATGTAAAGCATTAATCGTTACCTTATTCCTGGAAAGGATCCTTCCATTTGTTGTCTTTTATTAAACAGGCTTAAGAAATTAAAGCAGAAATATACATTTTAATAAAAATATAATTTATATACATCTTGATTCGAATTCCTTTAAATCCTCCGTGGATAAATATAAATTGTTTAGGATTTAATAAAACATGGCGTATTTTAACCAAAAAAAGTAAATGGAAAAGACACATTTTATGGTAAAGCATGTAATGTTTTACATAATACAGATATATTATATGAAGGATAAATACTTGCTGTGTTTTGATAACAAAAATAAAAACAATTGCCAATAGCTTATCGTGATCAATAAATATCCTTCCACTGGACAGGGTATAAAAATGAGGGAAAAGTACAATGAAGTTGTATAAAAAATTAACGACATAAAATGTAGGTAAGATTGGAAATGGAATAAAAATTGTGATGAATAAAAATAGTAAAGAAAAGTAGACAAACGAGGAAGATTAAATAAAGGAAAAGGGAGAAAGAAACTAAAACAGCGGAAAGTAAAACATAGAAAGTGTATAAAAATTTAGCAACATTTCGAGAACTAATAATCGTTCTATTAAGTAAAGTGTTCAGAACATGTAGGACTTCTGTGCATTTATATCCCAAATGTGGAATTTCCATTATTCAAAGGTTTTTCAAAACATATCACGTACCAAGGTTTTCCAAAGCAGAGCATGTTCCTAGGTTTTCGTATATGCTCTTTAAACACAGTATATAAATTTATTCTTACGTATAGAGGAATAACTTATTATTACAAATTTTAAACTAACGCATTAAAATGTAAGATGGGTGAAGAGAATTAATCAGGGAAATTTAAATTGAACATCCATTTGTTGGTTTACTGAATCCAGGAACCCATGCTTGGGTTCTATCCTTCTGATCATTGAATTCCCTCGTATGCGCCTGACATGACCTTAAGTCCATACTTAAAAGCACGCTTGTCCTCTTTATTCTTTCCGAATTCCATGATTCAGAATGCTCTAATTTGAACCAAAAATCGTAGACGTGAATATTTAATGACTTTAATTTTATCCTCGTGTCCTTCCGTTTAATGATTCTTGTGCTCAGAATTGACAAATATAAAGGCTAAGTCATATAGCACTTCAACTCTTCGTGGACACCTAGGATAAAATCCTGGAAGTTAATGAATAGAGTATAACCCGTGAGACATGGCTTTTCTCTTCTTTTCTACTACTATCTCCTGAAAAGCAGCAATTTGAACCAAAATTCCTACATGAACAAATTCACAAATGCAAGATAAATAAGTTTCATTAGAGCATTTTATTTGCAAGGCTATTTATCTTCTATCTCTAGATTTCATATGGCTTTATATGATTAAAGTCATGGGGGAAAAGACCTTGATGGTTTTGCAGGGAATCTCATAAATTTAATCCATTGATTGTGTTGAATGGCACGGTTATGGATAGTATTTTAGATACATTTTATTTAATTAAATGTGCATTAATACTTATCTTGGAAAAACAAGTCTCGATTTTATATATTTAGGAATTCCTGCTACTAAGAATATTTTTCTTGAAAGTGGCTAAAATGGAATTCAGATTTAGACACAACCTACTTAACACCCTAAATGAAACTCAGCACTATTTTTTGTATCTTACAACAGAAGAGCAGCAAAGGTCATGTTATGCCAAAACCTAATTCTTTTTAGGAATACGCACCTCTTAAGGACTAGGGAAACAACCTTCGAACTGAAACGAACAATTAGTCGGTAAACTCACTTTTTTTTTGGTGCTGTTGAGACTCGGACCTCGGGTTAATAGCATATGAGATTAATACGTTACCATGGTACTGCCGCCAAGCCGGAAGAAATCCGCTTATGGTAATGTAAGGAATTGAATTCATATGTGCAATGGGAAAAGAACGTGCTGCCCCCTACACGTGGTGCCCCATACTCCGTGTAGAAAAGGATACTTAATGTTTTTATTCGTTCATAAAATTGAACAGCGGACAGAGTAAACGAAATGAATTTTCGCAGGAGGCTATTATTTGCAGAATCTTCTAAAAACTGTAAAATGGAACAACACGAATTATTTACGATTCCAAGCAAGTCTGTGGAAAATATAGGCTTTTCCTAACCCCAAGTAAAATTATAGCTACAACTCAGAAACGAAACCAAGTTTTCCTGCCCTGAAAATTTTTATTGGCACCACGGGTTATTTTTCAAACGAACAATCCAGAAGGCGAACTGAGTGCTAAGAAAGAAATGCCAAGCATACAGCCAATCATGTACCGAGAGACGTTGTAATGTAAGACGGGGAAAAAAATGGAAAAACAAACTAAAGCTATGGGGAATATACTTGCGTTAATCTAATCCCAGAAACAGGACACAGTTTGGACTTAGGCTCTTATAACTAACCCTCTTCTTTCTTATCTTTGCTGGAAATTTTATTTCTTATTTTATCTCAACTTTATCCTTTCCATTCACTTCACGCTATGATAGCTTATGTAGTTATATTCACAAGTATTTTTTTTTTAAAGAAAGAAGCTACTTGTCTAGTAAGTCCATATCTACATTACCAATATTCAATTTCTTTTCTTGGCGACAATATAGAATTTTTTTCCAAAAAGTCTCTGCCAAACAAATCTTTGATGCTTGATTACAAAGCCATTGGCGTGTTAAGTATATTGTTTTTATATATTTTAAATTCCCGAATTTCCACAATATAAAAATACACGCGCGAACTTCAAGTAAGTTATTACTTAACAAAACTACTACTTAATCCAAACGTTTCATTTTCGGACATTGGCTTATTGGACCAAAGTTGTTTCTTTTGATATCCTTCACCTATTATACACGTTTGACAATCCCCAATTCCCTACAGAATTGTAAAACAGTTGTTTGATACACCTTTGATGATTAAATGGCAACAACACTCAACAACAATGGGCCAGGGAAGAGAATTTCCAATTTTTTATCTCAATATTATTAGCATTATTAGGACAATCACTTAAATTATGTGTAACATTTTTTTCATATAATTGCTTACATAAAAACGTTGTGGATGTAAATAATACTTTCACTGTACAGCCAAATCGGATCCTTTGCGGACCTGATTTAGCCAAATATGGCTTATTTGGCGTCCTTTACCACCCCTTTCAGTTTGTTCCATTAGTTTTGAATCACCCTGTGGAGAGGAGAGGAAATAGAATTAAATTAAAAAACAACTGTATTACACAAAATTGAAATGCGACACTAATGAATATTTTAAGTTTATCTTGGAGTTAAATATGTAATATAAAAAAAGGCAGCAACACTTGATAAAATCATTAGTTGTAGAAGTTTGCAAAACCTAAGAAAACAACAACAGGAATTATTTATAATTCCAAGCAAGTTTACATAACAAAAAGGTATTTTTTAACCCCACATCAAATTGTTGCTACACTACACAAAGCATGGTTCCTTGCTCTTAAATTTTTATTAGCACTGCGGGAATTTTTCAAAAAACAATCCACTAAACAAACTAAGTGGGAAAAGAGAAATGCCAACCACACAGGCAATCAGACGCGGAGTCGTGTCATAGGGTTAGACGGGAAAAAATGGGAAACAGACTGTATCTGTAGGGAATGAATTTGCGGAAACTTTATCCCAAGGACAGGATTAGATTTAGCCTATTGCACTTATAACTATTTTTTTTCTCTTTTTTCTCTTTTATTGCAACCCCTATTTCTTATTTCAGTTTTATCCATTTCTTGCGTTTCACGCTACAATAAGTAATATGATTATGCTTCCATTTATATCCGAACAAAGGCTACAGATGAAATAAGTCAATCTCAGTAATACTACATTTTAGATATCTTTCCCAAAAGTCTGTATTGTCTCTTCTCTTCTCTTCTCTTTTTTTTTTTTTTTTACAAATTGGCTTGAACTGCAGAAACAAAGCGATATATTGATTTCATGTTTGGAATGCTTCTGAAGAATTATACCGCATTTTAATATCCAAAGTTCATGGATTTCCCAAAAGAAATATGCTCTTTTATTAAAGTGTCATTCAACTGGAATAATATATATATATGTAGTGCAAAACAGCAAATGCATATATAAAATTATAAGATGAATAGTGCATGCAAAAATACAAAATAAATAAAAAAATAAAAAAATAGGGCGAGTTAGATCTATAAGGTTGGATAGAATTAATGTAACAGAAGAGAAGAGGTTAATATAAAATACAATATTCAAACATATACGTATACGTACAAATATAAACATACAAATATAAACATGCAATTATAAACATACAAATATGAACATAAAATATAAACATACAAATATAAATATAAAAATATAAACATACAAATATATATACACGCACACATATAAATGCGACAATATAAGCATACAGCCCCAGAACTGTCGTCTGGGACCTTTTCTAGGACTACATGCTTGGCGCCTTTTCTGGAAGTATGTAACAAAATGCAAGTAAATCAGATAAGCCAGATGTATTCAGCGAGATCCCAAGGCCCAAAGGCGCCAAAAAACAGAACGTACAAATCCAAATAATATTACAATATACACAATAATATATACAATATAGGAACATTAAACGTAAAATCAATAAAATAGAAAATCATACGTAGATACATTTGATACATTCAAAATAGAAATATATAGAGGTGTAAAAAAGGATATAAATATACAAACGCTTTTCGAAAATGGTTTATGCTCAAATAGTGGAAACAAAGCCGAATATTTTCAAAAAAGTTTTTTTTAAAGAAAACTTTCCGAAAAGCTAAGTCCTCATCCTATTGTCCCTATATAAGTAATTTTTAGTATTAATGCAGTAATGGAATGTATAGTGAATGGTACTTACGTAATAAGGAAAATTTTCTCTAGACTCTGCTTGGTTACAGATTATAACATTAAAGGATATAAGCAATCCAGGCTAAGATGGCGACTTGTTTAGTTTCATGTTGGCCTTCCCAGTTGAAGCTTCTGAGTACAGGGTTATACCTTATCAGCCTTTTGGTGTAGTAAATTGTATGATGGTGGCGTGAAGAAAAAACATTTATACATGCAAATCCTTTATGCATATGTTAAACTTTTTTGTTTAGCAATATAGATGAGAATTTTCTGAATTTATCTATTGTAGAACGATTTGTTTGTGTGTTTGGGTCATCCTGCTGTTCGTGAAATTTGGGATGCATTCATTCACAGTTGTTTACAATATCTTGTTGTCGGAAGCTACATAACTGATGACGAAATGCTGGTGCCATTTCGGGGATGATGCCCGTTTAAAATGCATATGCCTAAGACACCTAATAAATATGAAATCAAAGTCCTGTGCCTTGCAGTTTCGAGAAACTTCTATATGAATAATGCGTTCATTTATGTTGGGAAAGTAAGTGAGATTCTGGGGAATATGTCAGTGCCAACGCAAACAGTCCTGCGACTAAACGAACCTCTCAAAGTAACAAGCAAGAATGTGACCGTTGGCAATTGATTCACTTCCACTCAGCTTGCCAATAAACTGAAGACAGACTTAACGTCCTGGGAACAATGAGGGCCAATAAACGTAAATTTCCGCAAGAATTTAAATATAGCCGGTCCACAAAAAGTGGATCTACTCTCAATGATGTCCTGCAGACGTAATTTTTTGTTCATACGTTCCGAAGAAGAATAAAACAGTAATTTTATTGTCTAGCATGCATTATGACAAGAAGATCACCGACTCTGGGAAACCAGAAATGATAACTACTTTCAATGCCACAAAGTGTAGAGTGGATAGCCTTGACCAGATATGTGGCACATACTCAACTTCGAGACGCAAAAGGAAATGATCTATGGCTATTTTCTTCGCAATGTTGGATATTGCCTGTGTGAACAGTGCCATTGTATCATACTACAAGCCTAATTCAACATCACAGAAGACGCCAAGAAGAAAATTTTTGACTTCGTTAGGCATCACCCTTATCAAAAGGCACTTTTGCCGGCGAGAAACCAGATATATTCCAAGCGAGCTTCAGCAGCTTGTGATAAAGATTAGAGGTGGAGATGAAGAACGGGAACAACCAGTTCCACGTGCTCGAAAAGGACGTTGCCAGATGTGCCCTCAAGAAAGAGACAGAAAGATGAACGGATAGTAGTTAGTATTAACGAGGTCAGACAATAATATGATCATAAAAACACAATCACAGATTTTACAGAAAATGTGATGCGATTCGTTCACATATGCCTATGAATACTTATATTGTTGCAGTTATCTCATACTCAATTCGTATTGCTAATACAATAATTTTTGGGGAATGATTTTTTGTATAGTAGTTATTCATTTAAAACTTCCATGAAAACGGCTGCAAAAGGAGGGAATGAACGTGCATCATCCCCCACCCCCATTGATACTTGTATCCTAGAACTGATATATGGAATAACTCCGTTGGTTGGGTGAGAATATCCGCTCATACAATGTACGTTACACAAATGTGTTATATAAAAAGTAGCCATAAAATAACTTACCTATTTTAGACGCTCTAAAGCAATGAGGAAGAAAGGTATCACCAAGGAATTAAGAGAGTAGCTTAATTAGACCATGCCGAATCTGTTTTAATTAAGTTCCAAATTTCACCACCATGGGGAAAAGTGGCGCTCTTTACATGTCAAAATCAAGGCTAAGATTAATATACTATCAAAATTAAGACCGTAATTTGTAATAAACCTTTGAAAGACTTTATTAGTGGCATGTAATCAATGTGAATATATTTATTTAAATAAATATTTTATGACTGAATGTTCAGTGTTCTACATATTTATATTAATAACTAAAAAGACGTAAGTTGGCAGTGTTATAATCAAGGTTTAACTATTGCATTTAAAAGGAAGACTGGAAAAGGATTAGTATACGTCTGACGAACGGATTTCTCCAACTGATCACAATGCTCAAGTGATTGGTGAAGACGGAGGAAAAATAACTGGATGGAGAGTACAACGTCACACTAACGATTGCCGTAACTAATAAATGACATCAAAACCATCAGACGGCGATTCGAAGAAGACAGTAAATGTAAAAACGACAGGAATCCTCATCAGGTGAGGGATTTCCAGCGAAAATTACGTAAGCGGAATAATGGAGTCCATGGACGTCAAAATTACTTAAATTTATTGAAAACAAGAACTGGTTAAATTATATTTCTCTTATTTTATATCGGCTAATAGTCGTTGCAAACAAAAGCATAGAGCGACAATTAAGAAAGAGGAACCCAAAAGCATGAATACTTCTGAGGAAACCGTTCAGTGACCGACCGACCGGGAATTTTGGAAAGAAATAGATTTTTTCGCATCCACAGAAGCTTGTTTGTATATGTGCGAGAAACTTTGAAGGTGTGTACCTTTTAAAGATTCTCCGTATTGAATAAAGACATAGGTAAAATTAAGAAAAACAAAGAACTTTGGTAGCAAGTTGCCTAACTGGATTTTAAATGTTTGTTTACGTGATATCTTGAGATCCATCGCCGAAATTAATGTAAAATATGGAGATAGATGTTCACATAGACGTTTGTGATAAATCAGCCAAGGAATATTTTCGCATTTTATTTGTCGTTCGTTTTATGCAAAGCGACGTTCTCTGGTTATAAATTCAGATGTTCATATTCTAATCTGTATATGGGAATGAAATAATTGACCTAACTCTGAATTAGTTAAGATTTAACGATTGATATTAATCGACGTGTGATTGCCTGCATTTCGTAATGATTTAAATTGTATTCTAACTTTAATAAATTAGGATGGAATGTCAATTGATGTTCGCATTCATGCGTTAACAATATATTGTACATTAATGTCCTTTAATGTACTTCATACCCTAAAGCTTGTCTATTTCTGGGATAGTCATAACTACATTAGTAAACTAGTTTGTTATATTATTACGATAATTTGTTTGGTTCTTAATTTGTAAAATTTAATCAGCTTATTCATTAACTAAATCAACGTAACTATTATACGATCATGGTAATACAATAACGCCATTACGAAGAGCCCTCGGGCGGCGCCGAGGTAAAACTATTATCCGTCGTGCCGCTAACCCAGTTTACAATCCTAGTGGTACAATAGAACACGTGTCATTTATATGTATTACGAAGTCATTTGTATGGTATACTAGGAAACGGAGGTTTGGATTTCACTGAAAACCGTAGATTTCGGCGCAGCAAGCTTTTAGCTGCCCTTTTGCGGTAAAAGACATAAACGGAGAGAAGTTTTAATCAACAATAATTTTAATAGTTATTGTTGCCATATATTTAAGCAAATGGTATATTAATATATATATATATTATAATAACTCAGAGAGAATTTATGTATTTTATTGAGTTTGAAATCTTCAAATCAAGAGGAATAATATATAATAAATGCAAAATATATTTCTATTGCAAAAATATTTATTGAAAATTCGTCAAAATTGATATTGCAAGTGAATTTGTGAAAGAGACAAGGATTTTTGAAACGAAAGGGTGTGTAACACAAAATAAATTTAGAAACACTTGACATTAGTGACGCATGGTTCTATATCTCATTAATATAATAAATATTGTTTTATTTTAGGAAATTAAAGATCAAATGAATTTTTAAGTTTCCATTTTAAGTAGCGCTTACAAAAAATTTCAATTGCATGACCACTGTCGCTAGTAAATTGCCATCATTTTTCTTTTTATTACTTAATATTATTTTTGCTCCGTTGCGCTAATTAGAATACATTTTTGCTTTGTTTACATAGCAAAGCGTACCACAATTTGTAACGTTACTTTCATTATACATTATCGGTTCACTTTGTGCGATGCGAGATATAAATGCAGATATTGATATTTTTCGAAGTGCTTACATTAGAGAAAATAAAATGTAATAAAATTTAGCATTCACATTGGAAAACTTAATTTAGATTTTGCTTACATTCACCCATGACTATTATAATTCCTTCTTGAAAAATCAATGTTTTTACAAATGGCACAAAGTACAACGTAAATTATATTCTTATGTTTTCAAAGTAGAATTTTCAAATTTAAATTTTTAATTGCATTCTTTTTAACATAAACTCATATATATTTATATATTTTTTGTTAAAATACCTATTAAGGGTATAGAATTCGAGTGGGTGCAATGAAAATTGCAAATTTAAGCACAGAGCAAAAGCAAATATATTTGAAAGAATAATATTTTATATTAGAGGTATAGTGGCCCCTATAATTTTTCCTTACATATATATTATTTCAAAAATTGTCTATAATTTTGTATGTTTATTTTTTAAATGTTGTCTTTAAAATTTCAGAAATTTTACGAAATTTTTAAATACACCAGATTTATAATATCATTTTAGGAACGATTTGGGTTGATACCTATTATTTCAAATAAGTCGATTTCAATATGAGTGATATATCCCATATTGTTCGAAGACAGTTGTAATTTAATATATTAAACCTTTTTTTCTGCACTTAAATATATGTGACCGCAAGATATGTGTTAATACATTTTCAAGGATTATGTTATGTTAATTATACTGGGATAAATTTTGTCTTTCATTGTACTGACTAAAAATTGTAAACGGCGGTTGTGTACTTTTTGATATAACTGCAATCATATTTTATATTGAACTAAAATATGTTTAAAACGGAAACGTAAATTTAAGGAAGATGCGTTTTATGATTGCTATAGTATTGAAATAATATGGTAAAACTTATATCTATCAGCATTCCTGTAGATTATGTTCCGTTTTTCCTTTTTTCGAGATTCAGCGGCTTATGTTTTGTAATTTAACTGGTAAATTTCGTACTGTATTTTTTTATTTCAAACCAGTTTTATAAAAATTTCGAGTTTATATATATTATGATGGTTTTCAAATTGAACATAATGTTAGGAATATATTGTTTTTGTCTATATCCAAATAAATGGAAAAGGAACATTATTAATATAGTTTTTAACCATTTAGTATAATTCTTAAATTCCTCTTTTGGCTGTACATTTCTATAACAAAACCTGCTTTGAAGTAGTGAAATATTTAAAATGCTTTTAGAATACTTTCAATAAAAGTGGTGTAAAAAGTTCTACCTTGATATGGATGCCGGAAGTCGGCAAAATACTGAAAATTTTAAAAAATAAATTGCAACTGACAACTAATATCCTGAATTAAACTGCACTCGATAAATCTTTATATTTTAGATAACTCGGTGAACATTAAAAAATATTATATTAGACAAATAAACTGAAATTATATTTTGAAATCAATTGCGAAAAATCACTTTTCTGTACTGTGGTTTCGCGTTTGTTTCTTTCCTTCTATTCTTACTTAGATTTGTGTGCTATTATTATAAATACATATAAATAGCTATCTGTAAATTAACGAAATAATAACTAGTTACAATGGACAAATAATTTTGGATTTGCATTTGATATATAATGGAACTAGTTTCAGTCGTTATGATGATTTTATCCTGCTGATCCTAAAGACACAATACATTGTATTAATTTACGTTATGAGAACGAGCTGAAAGTAATTCGCACTTCAATAGGATTGCTGCTTAATGTAAGATTAAAGCGGATGTAAATTGCATTAGCGTTCAATACCTTTTAATGTTACTGTGATGGCCCGTGCTTCATTAATAAATTTTGAAGAAATACTTATATTAATTTCGACATTTGATGTAATTAGCCATTACCTCCCGAGCTTCAAATGCTGCGTTTATATGTATGAATTATTTGAGCCTGTGATTTCTTATTTATCTGAGTGTTTTCGAAATTTCAGCAAATATAATAATTGGGTTTGAGGGGTAAAATCAGGTTTATCTGGTACGGAGAAAATGTGCTTTATCTGGATGTATGTTATTGTACATTATCCCCCATTTTAAAGAATTCTGGAGCTTATATGGATTTATATAATTTTGACTTCATTTAAGTAATGCTATTTCCGTTACAGTAAAATAATCATCATTTTGTTTTCATTACATTAAATGTACAAGTTTTGCTTATTTGACCACTGCTTGTAAAAATTAATTTATAATATATATTCTAAAAAATTTTAGCTGGAGCTATTGGCCGAATCAAAATTTTAATTCGACATTACATATTAAAAATCGTATACTATTTCTTAATTTCTGTTGGCATTTTGTAAATGCTCAAATTTATATAATTTTATTTTAGGAAAATCTATAGTTAATTTTTTATTCTGTTAGATATTTTGAAATAAAGCTTGTGTCTTTTGGTGTTTTCAGAATATTTTCTATGGTGTTCTTTTAAGGGTTTGTGTTTGACATCCATTAGGTGAATTTCAATTGGGAAGGTTATTAACACACGAGTCTTTTTTCACTGACACTTCTATGGCAACAGTTGTTATGACGAGGATTAATGTATAATATTTGAAAAGTAAAATACGTATGGAGTTTATTTTAATATAGTCAACTTCGTTGGGAAAATATCCATTTATTAATTCTGTTGATATACAGTTATACATGGGAATAAAGGGAATTATGTTATCTATTTCTGCATTCAATTTTGTGTTTAAGAATTTAGTTTTCTTTTTGTTTATTCTCATTTTTCCTTGAGCTATGTATGTTAACGGTTATTGTGGGTGTTGGATATATATTTCATCAGTATTTGGATATTCGTATGAAGTCGAGTTACTTATTTTTAAATATGTATTATTCTCCATAGGCATTTTCCGTTTCTTTTTTTGTTTTTTTTTCAGCATTTCGTAAAGGATAAAGTAAAAGTTTATTGCCACGGATATTTGCGTCTTATGAGTGGAAATGTATTTTCCCTAAGAGCATATTTTAATGAATACGATAGATTGTTTTTTAGTAAAATTTAGCTTGGTTTTTAGTTGTTGGTGGACCAATTTTTTGATAGAGTCATAAACCGTTTCAAGAAAGGTTTCATTCGTTCATTTTCAGCATAGCATTTCGATTCTAAGGGAATAGTTCTTTTTGTACCATTAATATTATAGTCGAAAAGTTGAAAA
Source organism: Dysdera silvatica (assembly GCA_006491805.2). NCBI lineage: Eukaryota > Metazoa > Arthropoda > Arachnida > Araneae > Dysderidae > Dysdera > Dysdera silvatica. Next base: position 40,278 of record QLNU02003913.1, on the reverse strand, counting down.
AATATTTTCCTTTTATTGGTGGACGCCATTTTAGAATTTTGATATGGTTGTGGCATTTATGTGGAAACAATTATAGGCGCAGTAGGTTTTATATTTCTAATTTTTTATTACATTTAATTATTTGTTACTTACAAGGGAACCGTTTCACACGTTGGTCGCATCCAAGACGAAGACATAATACATTCCGTAGTCCTTTAGACCCTAATTAATAGTATGTAATCAAATTTCTGCAGAACTCATTAATTGATTTTTAATCGAATTTTCAAAACTGGCTTTCGGCTAAATGTCCTTTCTCTTACTTGATGAGTTTTTGTGGTGTTTTAGGACACGCCAACGTAGTAAAGCCGCCAAATCGCCAGTGAGCCTAATCGAGTAAATTTTCCCTATTTGCTAAACCATCATTTCTGACACTCTGCTGTTAATAATAATTAATGAAAGTTTAAAAAATAAAACCTAGTTATTAAACTATGTGTCTGGCGTTTCGTGAAATCGAGACTAAATGTAAAAATATTTAAAGACAAAGTTTTATTGCAATGAGTGCAAACGAGAAAGGAGTATTCATGCCGATTTTCGGTTTCTCACATTTCATGTTTTATTTTAAGGGAAACTTCTTAGACAATTTTAAATTTTCCGGTATAAAAAGCAGTGTAATTGCACTTAAATAAGGCATATGGGAACATCGGTTTATATTTCTGGGACTGCCGTTGATTGTACACGATAGACTGGGTTTTAATAATTTCGTTTCTATTCTGGATGTCAATTGGCAATTTATATGTGCCTACCCTATTTGTAATTCTCTTTTTGAATTTTACAAGGGCATTTGACGAAAAGAAATCGACATCGAGTGGTTGAATTAGTCATATGGTTTTCTGTGGAATTTTCAATCTGTAACAATTTCTGTGATAGTCACTATATGTATATATTGGCATCAGTAGTAAAGTTGACTTCTTTTATTGAAAGCAAAAAACCGCCAGTCCATCGCCAAATACTTCGCCAAGCCAGTATTGAAAATTCAATTAAAAAACAATTAATGAGTTTTACAGAAATTTGATTACACACTAATAATTAGGGTCTAAGGGACTACTGAATATGCTGTCTCGGTTTTGAATGCGATCAACATGTAAAAGGGTTCCTTTGTTAGTTTATTTGCTCTCTTCCCAAGATTTAGAATATAATACCTAGAGATATAACTCCATCTATAAATTTATAAAATAGTCAATTCTTTGGAGTTTTTTAGTATTGGGGTATACTGAGTAAGGACCATGAGTGATTACTTTAACAAATAGTTTCCATATTTCATAACACGGATGTGGATATTTTTAATATTTGTGTGGCTTTGTTTGCGCTAGCAACTAAAATGCATTTTGTCATTATTTATGATAGTTATTTACAATCGTCCTACATCAGTTTTCATGATAGTTATTGAAAAATACTTTAGAAAATATCTGATATTTTAAAAAAACATCTATATTGAAAGATATTGTAAAGATAGTTTCTGTAAGGCAATTTATAAACCACTATTTAATAGTACCGAAACGTTTATAATCTATTGGCTGAGTTGATACAATTTCGCATTCGGTGATTTCATATTAAGATATGCGCAAAACTGCTTTTCGAGGAGTTTATGAAAAAAAAATGAACATGTTTTGTCTTGTGATAGATGTACTTTTATTTTGCCAAAATCGTTTTTTATGTTTTTTTAGCACTGGAGATTGGACTAACTATAGATTTTCTTTACTATCAGCTTTATATTTGTTTGGCGTAAAATAAATATATTTAATTTTATTGTTTCTAGGTGAAGGGATATTAATGGGCACACTCGTAGGCCATAAGAGGTTATTTGAGGTTTTCTTTTCTTTTTCAAAGCATTTTTCCTTCTTCTAGGATAGTGGCAGGATATTTTTCAACATTGCAAGGCTTTGATTAATTGTGCTATGAGCCCATCGAAAATTACTCTGTTTCGGATTTTTTATTGGTGAATTTTACGTTAATTATATTTGTGTTTTAGTAGTTTCGTAATCAGGTGAAGTAGACATTCTTTTATCTGAAGGAGATCTGGGTTTTATATTATCTATAGTTAAGAATAACTCCTTGATGGTGTTATTTTTAATACAGTACATTTATTTCTCCTCTATGCTTTATGAGGATACGGTTATTATTTAGGAAAAACATGCTAAACATTCCAAATAGAATTAGGTAACGTTTACAAGTTCGTTTAAATGGCATTTTGAGGAGAGTTTACACATTAAAATAAAATTTAATAACAGTTGCAGGTATCGTTAAAGTTACCAGTTTAAATTCAAATACAGTTTCTTTTAATGAGTGCGGGGTGAATTTCAGATTTGATTATCAGATGTGATATATTAGTATATCAACTTTTTTTAATTGTCGTTTTAATTTTCATGTCAGGGTTTCTTTATATATCTTACTGTGTTTCATATTTTAAACTCTTCCATTTTTATTTAATTTTTCTCCAAATCTTCGATACAAAGTTGATCTGGGTCTATTCAGTAATTTGTTAGGGATTTTTTAAAGCTAGGGATTTTTCACAACTATTATTTGAGAGTTTTATTTTGCTATAAATTACATGCAGTATACATATGAGTGTATAATTTGAAATCTTAATTACTATACACTCTTTGATCATTTAATAACTTCTTCAAGTATATAAATTAGAATTGCGGACTACTTAGGCTATTTATTTGCTTCTACCTTATATTTTGGCACGTGATGGACGGACTATAGATTAAAATATATTTCATTTTAATTATTGATGATACTCTCTCCATTGTGATACCAAGTTTGTTGGTTTCCACTATTTTAAATATACGAGTGTTTAGTTTATAGTGATTTCCTTTCGTTGTTGGTTTGATCCGTAATTGATAATTTTACTTTATTACCTCTCCCTGTATTTGTTTGGTCTGGAGCTGTTCTTGACTTAATCGGAATTCCAATTCGATTTTCCTCGAGAAGAGAAACAGCGGTTTCAGTATTGTAGTATTTCATTTATATTTATGAACATTCTTGAATTTAAAATTTGATTTGTTTAAATTTGGTCTATTTCCTCGTATTGCTAGGCACTTTGTTCAAAAACTTGACTGTATCTTTTCTGTATATATATTTCATACTGTTGATTATATTTAAGATTGAATTTCATGTTTGTATTTTAGATCCATTTTGCGGTATTCTGTTGTGCTAAATACTGGTAAATGCGAGCTGTTTGACATATGCTTGTATTTTGATGCTGTAACTGCTGTCATAATTGCACCCGGATATGTTATTATATTACATTGGAAAAGAATTTCATATAGGTGTATTTTAAAGTAGTCACCCTTGAAATATGAAATATGTGTACAAATATAGATATCGTTTAAATATATACAAATCTGGAGATTTATGCATGAATATAATTTATGACAAATCAAAGGAGACATGTTAACTAATTTTGTATTCGACCTTATATTCGAAGATACTTATTATATTGTTGTTTGTTTTTATTTAGTTTTTAGGTAATATATTTTTGAATATTGTGAGACTGAATTTCATTTTTTATTTCTTTTTGTATCCGTATAAATGCGGAAATTTTGATTTGTAATTTTTTAGCAATATCTATTAATGTAAATACAATTTTACCGTAGACACATGTAAGTTAAAATGGAACCCCTAGTTTGTATTTTGATTACCTTGATTCTTATCAAGTATGGAATATATTGTCTGCTATAGGATATGTTTTTTATGGATTATGTGTTTTGATACTTTTATTGGTGAAATTAGCGAACAAATATTATTTCCTTGGAATTTTATGGAATTTTTTTAAAAGAGGCAATTTTTCTCCTTAAGAACTTGCACTATGAATGCATTGCTCTAAGCGATTAGCGCCTATTTGAGGATTAATTTCGTTTCAATATGTGATACCCTCTTGTATCTATTGCCATCTGATATTTTGTTTCATATTTTTGTGTTCTGATAGCAATAAATGAAGTTATAGCTGCTGGTTAGTTTCGATGGACGGTTAGCAGTTAAATACATAATTACATTTTACATATTAGAATAAAATAATATTTTCCTTTGAAACCTTATTTCAATATTTTATCTGCCAGTGCACTGAAATTTTAGAACCAACAGGACTTTTGTTGTTTATTTATTTAGATATTGGTGCTCTATTGGTTTACATTTCTTTCAAAGTGAATCACATAAACCATTTAATCGTAAACATTATTCCCTAACATATACGTGTGCCTAGTATTTCATTTTGAGTTATATAATTTTTTTAGTTATAAAAATGTACAAATTATATTTGATATTGCGAATAAAAATTGGTTTTACTAAACAATATATTAAACATATTTTTGTTATATTAAAAAATTGATATTAAGTTAAATATAAATATTTAGAGTTCAGTCGTTTTATTCGCGGAATTTTGCTCACATTTGTTATTGGTTGACAAATGATTAGGCCCATTACTTTTTTATAAAATCTGCGTTAAATGTAAAATTATCGCCAAATAATATTGCTGCCAGGATCAGCGGTATGTATTAGATTAATCTGTGAAAATTTATATTTAAAATGTTTCTTAGTACATGAGTTTAGCCGACGTACACTTAGCTTTGTCAGTCCTATTTACATTACGAAAGTAAGTATTTAAAAAAATTCGTTAATGTTTACTTTTGCAAAGAATTATTTCACTTTGACGAATAGTTTTATCGATATATGATGGCAATTTATGCGAATTCTATGGTAGAAATTACTGACTACTGACTCTTTAAAACGTCATAATGGTCATTATCTGTTTAATGTGAGTCTGACAACTACAAGAAATTTAGAAAATTGTGACTTAAAATATATCTACTTGACTTAAAATTAATAATTCATTTAAATTTACAAAGTATTTACACTTCGTTAAGAGTTGCTATTTTATCTGCTCTGAACTCTATTTCTTATGATTTATTATAAGGTTATAAAATATTTTGTCCATGCATATATCAAGTGGTTCTAAAATTCAAGAAGTTATACGTCACCCTTTGCCCCAAATCTCCCTGGCAGCCATTGTAGTTGACCCGTTGTTTCACTCTTTGTGGGGCTTCATCTATCTGTGCCAACTTGTTGTTGTCCCTTATTTAATATGTCTCTTAGTTTCATGGTCTTTTGTGTAGCTTTCCTCGTTTTATTGAATCTTGTTTTTTTGATCACTTGTTTTCGTTGTCTCTTGATTTTATTGTCTCTTCTTGTAATTGTCTCTCGTTTTTGCGATCTCTTGCTTTCGTAGTACTTTGTATTTGTTGTCTCTTGTTTTCGTGGTCTCTTTTTTCTTGCTTCTTATATTTATGGTCTCTTATCTTTGCAGTCTCTTGTTTTTGTGGTGTTTATGCTTCGTTTAATCTTGTTTTCGTAGTTCTTTGTATTTGTTGTCTCTTTTCGTGGTCACTTGCTTTTGTTGCATTTTTTATATATAATCTTATATGCATGGCCTCTTACTTTGACAGTTAATTGTTTTTATGATCTCTTACCTTTGCAATCTCTTGTCTTTATGGTGTCTACGTTTCGTTGTCTCTTGTTTTTGTATGTTGCCTTTATTTTCTCTTGTTTTCTTGGTTTGTGGTTTTTGTTATATCTTGTTTTAATTGTCTCTTGTTTTTGTGGTCTCTTATCCATGGTATATATTGCTTTTGTTGTTTCTCGTCTTTAAGATAGCTTTTCGTTGTTGCTTCTTCTATTTAAGGTATCTTGCTTTTATTGTGCTTATGATATTTTTTATTATCTCTTTTCTTTATGATTTCTTTCCTTTATGAATGTTTTCTATACGATTCTTTTTTATGATCTCTTTTCTTTTTGATTTCTTTATTATGATCTCTTTTCTTTTTGATTTCTTTATTATGATCTCTTTCTTTATGATTACTTTTTTATAATCTCTTTTTTTTATAATCTCTTTTCTTTTTGATGTCTTACCTTTATGGGTGCTTGTTTTTATGTTATCTTATCTCTATAATCTCTTACTTATACGATTTCTTGTGTTTATGAGCTCATTTCTTCATTATTTCTAGTATTTATGGTCTACTTTATTTATGATTTCTTGCATTTATGATTTCTTATTTTTATGATACTTGTATTTATCGTTCCTTTTCTTTATATTCGTTTTTCGTGATCACTTGTTTTTTTTTCTATTGCTTTTCTTGTCTCCTGTCTTTATGATCTCTTGCTTTTTACCTTGCTTGATTCTTGTTCTATGATTTTCGTTATCTTCTGCCTTTTTGTCTTTTGTTTTTGTTTGTTGTTGTTTTTTTGTCTATTGTCTCCTCTCTTGACAGCTTGGTTTTATTTATTTTCCGCTGTTTTTAAAATGTCGATTGCTCACAATGTTGTTAGGCGCTTTTCGCTATGAGATATCTGCAAAATAAAAGATATTGCTTTATTAGCGAATGAGCAGATAGATTTAAACATGTAAAATTGTACGGCAAACTAAATGATATAACTAATTATCCTTAATTTTCCATGTAGTCGATTGGAATTCAAAACATTATTGGAAGGTGTTTAATTGCAATAATTATGCATAAGGAGCTATTCTAATTATTCTAAATATTCTATTTTTAAACAACTAGTATTCCTATATTATATGGGAAATTGATCTGTCTATATTTAATTTTACGGTTGTTTCATTTCTGGTAAGTATTTTGTCACCATCATCCTTTTTACGATATCATGGTTGCCAAATATCTAAAATTAAAGCAAAATACAAAATTTTTAAATACTGAACTAATATTAATAGAAATTATTAATACCTCTGTAAAATTCTCAATATCATAGAAAAATTAATCCTTCCAGGTTTTAAATTATTTTTGCAACCAACACTAAATTTATGGATCATAGTTATATAATGACATAAAAAGCCCATGGGCTTATCCGTTTGCGGGTTTTTTTTCTGGTGAAAGTATTTTTTTAATTAATAAGCCTAGATTTGCCGATACTTTATAAAAACTAATTGCAAAATTAGTCGAGGTCTTACTTTTGTCCTTCTCGTGGGAAAAAGAATCTCACGTTTATACTCCGTTTTGTTTAATTTATATGTTTTGCCCCACTAAACTCCATTAAAATTTCATGCATATTGCTTCCAAAACTCAACATATTTTGAAACAAAAGCACCCAAAATATGCAATAGCAAATGAAGGCGGGTTTAAGCTACCTTTCTTTATCATTTATATGTTTGCTCCCGAGAATATGGCGTTTTATAGTAGACCATTTACTTATCTTTCGCCATATACTGAATGATATCCTTAAATAAATCTCTGAACTAAATTCCATGATGACTTAATATTTCTGCTTCAGTGCTCTGATTCACAAAACGAGGAATACTTTATAAAATTTTGTGGTTATTCCAAAGAAAGATATTCACCAGGAAGAAAATATGACCACACGGAAAGGCACGAAGAACTGCAATGCATCTCATGTGTTTTACACGGATAGAGATACAAGAATGGAAAAAATTACCAGGACCCCTACAACCTCATACTCAAACGTTTTGATTTAGAATACAATGAACGACGAGGAACAAAAAACGATGTTTCAATGTCTGCTTTAGACAAACTACTTACAGGGTTTAAAAAACATACCATAAAATATCTCATCCTAAGGATTGAGTATAGGAGGAAGTGACATAGAAAATCGTAACTAAAAATTTAAATTGCAATTTCCTAGCTTGATGTATTAAACAGGATATACAATACTGGCCATATCCTAATACTTAAAACTCTTAGTAGTCCATAAGGTACATTGTGAAATCTCTGAATTAAATCAACCTGAATATGTGTAGTCAATATGAGTGACTGGAAAAGTAACATTATTTTGATATATAGACATAAGGCTAGACCCATCTTCTCGTCCAGTGGCCATTTGTGACTAGAGTTTTGTTGTTTTCGAATATGATATGCCCTTTCTCTACTAGACTCATAGGTTTTAATTGCCCTGTTTACAAATCATATATATTTCCTTTGTAAATGCAATCCGGACTGTGAAGGAAATTAAACAAATATTTGATTTTTTATTCCGAAATTTAGGATATCGAAAAATGTTCTTACTTACTATGGAATAGAAAATTTCTTAATTTCTGTATAAGGAAAACACCTTTAAAGACACTGTGAAAATATATAAATTCTTGCATTGACGATTGTGGGTTTGTAGTGATATCGCCTTCATAGCCATGTAAATGTTCGCTGCTCAAAACGAACGTTGTTGCTATTTATGGCAAACGTCAGACGATATATGGAAGAAAACATTTGATAATATGTTGTTAAACGAAGAGACATTTGAGGCAGTCTGAAAAATAGAAAATAAGTCAATATATATAATCTATATTTAAGTTTTGTTTAATTTTATACTGTACACGTATTATTGGCTTTTAAAAGAAACGAATGCTTACTACAGATATACCTCACTTGACTTAATAGAAAATAAAACGTGTTATATAAAATACATATAAATATTTATTCACGATATTTAAGTACTGTATTTAAAGACAAAATTTAATTAGTTGCTTAATTTTATTGTATCTTTAATGCCAGTAATTCCGTATAAACTTACGCTGAGAGGAATTCTTTAACTCTTGATGAGAAAATCTATGGAACAATGATTATCTATGATTTATTAAAACTAAGTGCAGTTTGGCTAAAAATTTGAACTGTAACATTTGTCTTTTGAAAAAATTCATTGTTGTTGTAATTCGTCTGAAAACTATATTGTTTTGGAAACGTTTCCTTGCCTTTATTAATATTTTTTATTGTGTTAAATAACAATATACCTAGGTGTATTGTTTCTAATACTTTATGTTGTTTTTCTGCAGATATTATTATGCCTTTCATCCGCAAGTGGCGGTTCAATCTCCCCTAGACATACACTACTTCCGGAACAGCGTTTTGTAATAGAAGGCGTTCCATCTGTGGAAAACTTTAACGCACGTTACATTTTAAAATATGTTTGAATTCGTCGGGTAATATTAAACTCAGTTTACAAATTAACTCGGGTTACCCTATAATTCGGGTTACACCTTAAATCGGAAAATACGTTAACTCGGGTTACGCTTTAATTCCTGTAATGCTTTAGCTCGGGTTGAAAAAGTCTACATAAAGATCTAATACACCATTCTACACCAAATTTTCAAAATTGACATATGATATAATTTTGCCTAAAACTATAATCGTGGAGTTGAATTTACTTTTGAATAAATATATAAACACTTGTTTTAAAAATGGTATCAATATTGTTTCCAAGATTAGTGAATTTTTTGCTACATTAAAAAAATATGTAAATAACAAACAAATTAAAATAATAAAGGAATTTAATTAACTTTCATTTGGTTCGTTTGATATGCTTTATTGTCCTTTAAGTCCCTTTATAACACATACAATTTTTACACATAATTAGTGTATGCGGGTGGAGATGCTGCAGTGGCAAGGTGTTTACACTTGGCACGCCGTTATAACGGTTTCAACTCTTAAAAAGACTAATCTCCCACACGCCAAATGTTAACCGTAGGCCCGGTGTGGTTATCTGTGCTTGAGAAGTTCTGATCACTAAGGGAATTGCAGGTCCCGATGCAAAATCACCCCTGATGTCCTAGCGCTCTAAATTCTATTCGCTAGCGTATTTCGCTACGAAGAAAATATTAGCTTTTTTGACCAAATAAGATTGAAGGTCCCTAGCCCAGGATGCCGCATTTTTAAGGGCGTGAAATTTCAAAAGGCGGGTTTTTTTTATAAGAGGGAATACAATCCGTTTGTTGTAAAAATCCGTCAATCCGCTCTCCACGAAAAAATTCCCCTTCCACACACGTCGAAATAAATTTCGTCATTGAATAATTCTTTCATTAAAATATATTATATAGTATATAATAAAATAAACAATATATTTTTAAGTTAAACCATTCGTGTTTTTTAAGGGATTGAAAAGAATTGTTGGGCAATCGGATTATGCATCCCCGTATCCAAAGGGGATCTTTTGGATTAGCCCCTCTAAACTAAATTTGTAATAGGACCGCGAAAATACGTATATATGGTTAGTAATCAAACTTGTAAAGAGGCGAAAAATCTCTCAAATCTTGTGTAATTATAAAAATTCTGACCACAAGTTCTTATTTTGTAGACCACTAACTAGTTTGAGAATATTTTAAAGAAAAAAAATATAGAAACCATATCTTAAAAAGAATTACGTTATAAAAAACTAAATTTTGAACGCAAAACTTCATTCAAAACTTTACAATAATACCTGAAGGTGAAGTTTTTATTTCCTCATTTAATTTTGTATGATGTATTTCTTCTTTACGATAAAGGAAACAGATCTTCATTCAAAGTTATTTTGCAGAATTACTTAAACTATCCCCCGAATTTACATCCCGGCTACGGCCTTGGGATCAATTTCTTCCAAAGTCCCGTTTTTTGGTGGATGATAAATAACACATACGCTTTGCTAATGTTGGCCGTTGCATAGAAATTATCATAGGATCGTTTTTCTGTTTAACCTATTTATTCTACTACGAGTCATGTGAGCCTTTTTAAAATTGTATGGATACCCCCTCCCCACCTCTTAAAATATTTTCGAATTGCTATTCCCCTAAATGTTGAAGCATTTGGTCTCAAGAGGATTTATACCTAACGGAAAAAGAGATGTAAAGATTTGTTTAATCATCGATGAAATCGATACAGTGTCCAAAGACAGATGTCGATTTTGGCTTTTGTTTAAGTATTAAAAAAAAGGCAGAAAGTACTTGACATTGAATTTCTGAATACTTTTTCCTCCAACTTCTCCCAGCTTAACTACCCAAATCGTGAAATAGATGTTATCATTTAAAAAAAATGTGCTCGGCTTATAGAATTTATATATGGTGGAATTTATGCAAGATATATTACAGATATTTTCTTTAATATTGATATTTAATAATTATTTATTAATTATTAAAAATTAATTGCTAAATTTAATTATTATTAAAAAATTCTTGATGGTAAATTAATGATAAACTAATTACTAATTAATTTACTTAATATGTCATTACTTATAATATATCGTCGGCCGAAGCCCCCCCTCCAATAATTTTAGAAACTCTACGCCTATGTGTGCCTGTGCAAAACAAACTATGCTTGGGAGCTTGGCGCGATCTCCTCCATACACGGGTGTAATGGCTATTATCTCCTCTAAGACTGAAGCGGGATTCTTCACTGAACACTATGTGATGCTAATTTGCTTGCAACTATAATCATGGAGTATACCGCTACTCTAGACGGCTTTGTTGATGTTGTGTGTGTGTGGGCGGGGAGGTAAATGTGAACATCCTAAAGGGCGGCGCGAGCGCAGCCCTACCTCAGCCAAGCGCCTTGAAATGGTGGAAGTTACTATAGGTTGCATGAACGAAGCTGCAGCACGTTGTGTGATAGACAATGATGCGGTTGGTGCAATTCCGGCCTGTCGGATAATTTGCCGATCTTGTCTCCTGCAAGTTAATCTTCCAGAGCATTCGTTTCGCTGATGCGTGCCTTGCAGCAAAAGTTGCTGTTAGTTCCACAGTCGAGTTCATAAGGCCCATGTGACGCCCTATTTCTCGACATGACAAGCTTATCTCACGCATCCCCACTGTTTGACCCTGTTCGAAATCGTCCAGTTGTCTATAATGTCCTCGAGTGCACAGTAATGGCATTATTAATATTGTTTCCGGTGAATTGTAACAGCAACGACGAGAAAAATTGTAACTGTCCGCAACTGTTACCTGTTTAATAGGATGTGAATTGCACATTTGAGTAACGTGATATAACTGAAGTTAATGTTTACTGCCCACGAAAATTTAACCGTTTGCCGTTTAGGGACAGAGATGTTTGTCTGTGAAATTTTGAGATAACTGGGTAAATATCGCGTATTTTTTTTTCCAAAGGAGTGCATATTTATAAAAGAGATAGAAAGCATATCGCACAAATTTAACTGTTAGTATTTTAACACTACTTGCAGACTAAGAACTTGAAAATAAATTTAACCACTGAATCGGTTAATCTAACTGAATCATCAAATTTAATTTGATTCTTTTATATCAGCTTTATTCTAAATAAAATGCGTAGGTTTTGAGAGAAGCCTGATCTCCTTTCTTCACTAAATCTTTATATTTAAAGAATGTATTTGATCTCATTTTATAAAATTGCGTTCTTTTTGTCCATTCCCAGCACTCTCTGGATTAAAGTGAAAATTTGACGTCCCGAAGACATTCTCAGCTTTCGTCAATAGCCTATTGCCTTCAATGGGCTATATCTTATCACTTTTGGATTTTAGTGAAACCCTCTATTGGAATTAATGTTTATTGTTCTATGAATAGTTCTCCCTTTATTATATTTCTTAAATGTAAGAAATGGCTGCATATTTAGTGTTGGCTTTCTTTGACCACAAATAATTTTTTCAAAGAAAAGCATTTTATCTTCAATTAATGTTCTTTCGTATAGTATGACACTTAAGTACTGAATGTGGGCTTCAGAAGTAGAAAACAGTTATGCCAAAATTGTTACTTTTATAATGTTAAATCGCTGTTATAATAGACTCATATTTACCTAGTATTCTACTCCAACGAAACCAATATGCGTAATTCTAGTAATGTAGACTCTGGCGATGGGACATATGGTGCAATGACCTAGCCACTGTACGAGCCTTCTGTTTCATGACAGTTGGGAAAAATGCTTCATTAAATCTTTCAACAAGTGATTTGGCACAACTGTAGAAAGTTCGTCTTATAATGACCATCGATAAAGAAACCCATTGCGAAAAAGTGTTTTAAAAAACCCCTGGGTTAGATATGCAACGTGTCTCAGCACCAGGGTTACAAACTTTAAGGGATGATAGTACTCATCAAGACGAACAATATTTGTCATAGAACCTAGGGTCGCAAACCACTCACAGCTATAGTTCTAAAACCGTCCAGCATGCACAAATATTTACAACCAGTTCATGAAAAGCGCCAGATAAAACTCAGGTCAGCTGTAAAAGGGCATAGATGATTTGGACATCGCATTCTGCACATCTCATGCACTGGTTGTCACTATTTGTGCATGCTGGACGGTTTTAGAACTGGCGCTGTGGGTGGTTTGCGACTTTAGATTCTATGACAAATATCGTTCACCTTGATGAGTACTATGACCCCTTAAGGTTTGTAACCCTGCTGTTGGGACACCTTGTATATGAAGACATTCTATTTATTTTCGTTTGTTTTTCAGAAAAGACAAAATCGGTTCGAGAATGTTTTCATCTTATTTACTTTATCTGCTTCATTTTTTGTATAGTCTCATAGATTTAAATTTGCTATTAATTTTAAATACCAGCTGGGCACTGCGGGCGGCCAGTAGTAAAGCGTTCGCCCAGTGTATGTTTATACCTCATTCGACTCCCAACTGTGCCAAAAAAAAAAATAAATTACCGACTAACTGCTCATCATAATTTGGGAGTGGATTACCCACTCTCAGCTACAATCAGAAAACTGCAGTCACCCTTGTAATCACCTTTGCTGTCCCAGGTGCGGATCCAGAAAACTTTCAAGGATGGTGATTTCTTCCCAATTACTACTTTTAGCACAGTATCCGGTAGTTCTAATTTCATTTTTCATGATATAATCCCGGCTCAAACTTGGGGATGACGATCACCATCCTAAGATCCGTCAGTGTACTGCACTTGGCCCGTAAAACTCACGCATTAAAAGCCCAGTTTCAGATATATTGTTGTTAATCCATTTTAAGGTCTCCACGTACAGAATCCCATGTCAACATATATGTCATCAGTATGCCATCATATGTAGTACAGTATTTTGATAATTTAAGGAATTTAATGTTTCGAAATGCGGAAATCAGCTTCGATAAAAATTTTTCATTTTCTTATACAATTTTAACTGTATGTTAGTAAACATTTTCTCTTCCTTCTTTTATTCAACATATAGGTTTGTAGTGCAAAAATCTCCAAAGAATAATGAACAATTTCATTAGATATTCACCGAATGGTAGATTAATTTATACGATTTTGTTTCTGTACAAAAATCTACTAATTCAGCCTTAAATTGTCTGTAGATTTATCGTTCTATCGGTAAAATTAGGGACTTGAAGCTAGTGGTGATCTCAAGTGTGACAGATAAAATGTATACCGATTAATCGATATGTTGTGCTTGTAGTCATTAAGCGATGTTAATGAACTGTAAGCTGATTAGCGTTTTTCTGCTTTCCCGTTGCTCCAATGTCTCCTTGCTATTTGTCGTTGTCAATCAATGTTAATTTACTACCAGACAAAAATAACGATTTAAAGGCCTTCTTTTCTCGATCATTACTTTTATTGGTTGGTTTCTTTTCTCTGTCATTATTCAGTTGCACTTTTTTTATATTTTAGTGATTTTAATGCACAAGCACCATAAAAGTTCGCAAAACATTCAAAATTCAAATTCAATTAACGCTGTAATAATTTAGAGTTTTTAACATGTTAATTAAAACTGTCATCATATTTAAAAATAAGCAATAAATTCCTAAAGAGATATGCAAAAATAACATTTCGCTCAGTTAAGGTAAAAATCAATGATCTCGTTAATGTAAGAAAGATTAGGAAGAATAGTTTGACAGGAATCCTCACGTTGTGTTTCTTAAATGGTATGTACACCCGATTAATCAAAAATTGAATTATTTTAGATATTTACAAACCACTTTGCTGGGAAAAATTATGTGTTTATTGAATGCATTCAGTGACAAAATAATTATAACCGTTCAGATACTACAGAAAAAGATTTTTGAATAACCCAGTGTTGTACAAGAATATGAATATGTGACTAAATGCGCCAGTATAGGCACCGGCATTTGCAATTAATATCAACACATCCACGTATAGTGACATGCTATCTACTAATCTCTGTCAAATTATAAGGTTTTCTTTGTCCTACTTGTAAATTATGGCAGTCTTTAATTTCATATTGATGCTATATTGACGAAAGAATACAATTATTAAATATTTTTTTATATTTGCCGATGATGTGGCAACAATAGGTGGTAAATTACTCGTAAAGAAAAGAATGATTTTCCGTCTTCTGGTGGGACCTGAATCCACGATCTCCAGATTGCGGATCAGGTGCTTTACCCGCGAAGCTACACGCTTCAATCATTTAATTTTTTACGAAATATTAAGGAAAATATTATACGAGTATATATAAGGCTTTCTATGGGAAAGTTCGTTATAGGTGTGGCAATGCTGTGACTACTCTGTTATCAAAGCGACAAGTTGTAGAAGCAAGAATGTCCGACATAACTAACTAGCATTAATAATATTAAACCATCTTTTTTTTCATATTAGCCGATGATGTGGCAACAATAGATGTTAAATTACTCGTAAAGAAAAGAATGATTTTCTGGCGCCTGGTAGTGTCTATAGAAAGCTTTATATATACTCGTAAAGGAGGAAATGATTGTCGCCTGTAGCTTAGGAAGTAGATCACCTGACCAGCAATCAGGAGTTCGTGGTTTCGGGTCCCAACAGACGCCGGAAAATCATTCTTTTCTTTACGAGTAATTTGACATCAAAAGAATACAATGACAGACCAGGGCTTAGCATAAATTAATATTACTTACAATTTATTAATTGGTTCAACGTATAAGAAAATTTTATTTTCTTGTACGTTGAAGTATCAACTTATAAGCAAATGTCTTTTCTATAAGTTGGACCACTGACGAAATTTAATAGTTAGTGTTTCATTACTTAATACTTTCATAGACAATTTTAACGAACAAACTCCTAAGGATTATAGTCTTTAAATTAATGTCCCAATGTTATTATTATTAAATAATCTGAATGTTCTTTGAAAGCAAAATCTTTCGAAAATTGCGTTTTATCATAAACGATAATTACGTTTTAAATACATGCCTGAATCCCATAAGAGAGAGGTTCGAAATCAGTTTCCACTTACCTAAGGGATTACTATAAATATTACAATATATATATATGATAATTTTATATCTTGTACCTAAATATAAAATCATCAATCTAAGTATTGAAATAAACGCAACACACATACTATTGCAAATAATTTTATTGAAAATACATTTATATTATTATGAATTCAGTGAAGAATATATGAGTATAACTAAAAGAAAAGGATGTGCAAAATCAATTGAATTTTGAAATACTTGATACTGGTGATGCAAGCTTATTTTACATATTAGTACTTTAATTAATATAATTGTTTTTGTAGTTTGCATATTTATATTAACAAGACACGTAAAACTGCCTGATTTCTGGGGATAATAAACTGCCATCATTTTATATATATTTCTTTTTTTTGTGTGTAGGTGCAATTTAAAATTATTTGGAGTATTTTCTTAGACTGCTTATATAGCAAAATGCATCTCTTGGTATTTTGATTAACAATTTTGCCCTGCCTTTGTAAAATTCATAATTCAAATATAAAAATCAATTTTTTTCTTCAAAATGCGTATTTTTGGAAAATATTTTCGGATAACTGTTACCGCATGAAACCAAGTTAATTTTAGTTACTCTTCATTCAACTACAAAAGCCATTGCTGGAAAACAGCTAAAGGCACCTTTACAGATAATGGCACGTACAACCTACTACTCCTTTTTTAATTTCAATTAATTTTAAATTATTTTAACCAAATTATTATTATGTTGCGTACTTCATAATTAAATTCACGAAAAGGACTTTTCATCCCATTGTTTTAATATGGACACACACACACACACATATATATATATATATACATTTTATTATTTGAAAAGAATATGATGGCACTCTAGTTATTCTGTATTTTGTACGAAACTGCACCTGGGTTTAATAAAACGAATAAAGAAATAAATATTTCCATATCATTAAGAAATTTAAGACCGTTTAAAATATTTTCAGATATTAATATTTGACTTAATATTTAACTCTAGTTGTAGTGGTATATTTGTTCTAATTTTAGAAATTTTAAAATTTCAACAATTTTTCTTTAAAAACAAAATTTTTAATAACATTCTACTGAAGGTTAAGTTAGGAAATTTATTGTATAAAAAAAAAGAAATCTGCTGCGTTTTTAATCGAAAAAGGGCTTGTTTGTAATATAATGATTTAAACAATTTTATTACGAGCGAAAGGAAAAATGATTGTACCTTATTTTTGGGATGAAGTTGAAATTAGATGTAATTGGAGTATGAATTTTTCCTTTTAGTGTACTGACAAACTTTTTACAGATTATTAACTTTTATCTTAAAGTTATACTATAAAATGTAATTAATTACATTCTTTTGTGGTTTACGCTGTTTTTTTATGCCACAAATTATTTATTTAAGGATTTGGTTTTCACTTTATTGTTTAAGGGTTGCATAGATGATTGCAGTTGAGTTTCTTTTTTACTGTTACTACTTCAGTGAGAGTCACTTGCAAAGGGACTAATGTTTGTATTTATTTGTATGAGGCTCTCGCGCAAGGTTTATTTTAAAAGTTATTTTAAAGTCACCTTCTCGTTTGAGGAAAATAACAGTATATTACTGCGTTTAATTTTGGAGGTAAAAAGCGAAGTTTTCCTAAATTTTTTAACCAATTTTGCGCTTTAGGATGATTATTAGGTTTCTGCTTCATTTATTCAATTTCTAGCATAGGATGGTTATATTTTTTAAGATCCTTCTGATGTTTTTTTTAATTTTTTTTAATTTTTTAGCGTTGGTGAAATAAAATTTATAATTTTATATAAAATTTATTGGAGAAAGGTAAAACAATATTTATTCATCATGTTTTATTTTTATATAGTATGCCTATCGGTATTTTGATAATGCTTAGAAACTTGTGAATATATTATTTGCTATAGGTTATGCATATCTTATAATATGCATGGAAGTATCAACATTTATATATGAGCTATTCTCATAGTTACCTTTATGGACTTGCAGAAGAATGGTTGTTAAGAATTTTTTTCATTTTCAACGTAATTTTAATAAATGTGCTAGATCAAGTGCCTCTGAGGGTGATTTTTTACGATAAGCTTTATCTTTTTATGGAGTAGTCGATTCTGCACTATTTCGTTATAATAGTATAGTCGTACTTTATTTGTTCGTTATTTTTTCATTAGATTCGACATTAGGATAAACGTATAATTGAGGTATACTTTATTTTTAAAAGGCGGCGATAGGTTTCTACTGATATTTGTTTCCTTGTTTATAAATAATTTATTTTTGTTCATTTCTAATAGTATCACTGTCTACTGTTATAAGTCAGGCGGAATACAAACGTATTAATTAATTTTTTTATCGGATGCAAGTTTTAAAATAGACATTGCTATTTTTATATATTCATTAAATGCGTTTATTAAGTTCATGTACGGTTCTTGTGAAAATTGTTTATTTATTCGTTAGTATTTTAGCACTAGGATAGCCGATGCGAAACTACATGCAAATCTTTAAAACAAGTTTTGTTTTTGAGCATAAATTTTTTCGCAGCCGTTGTTAGTTCAAACATGGTGAATCTATAGTATTCTACTTATTTTGATACTTAGTGATTTTGAAATGAATTATATAGTACAGTTTCTATTATTTCTATCTTTCGGATGTTATATTTTTGTCTATTCTTTGTAAAGAAATTTATAAGGAACAGCTTTTCTCATACTTGTTTTGTGGGACTTTTTAAGTGTAGAATTGCGTCTTTCACAAAATAACTCCTAAAGAACATAATTTTATTGAACACATTTTATTAAGGAGCTAATACTTCTTTAAAAGTCGGTTTATTTCAAAATTAGGCAGTCTAATATTAAGGAATATTTATTTCCAAATTGTCATATTATAACGGTAAAGGTTGAATCTATAATTTTTTGGTTATCTACAGTTCTTTGCGATTTTAGATTATTATTTTATAAGTATATTAATGAAGGAGAAGCTAATAGGCATTGTAGGATATACTTGTTTCTTGTTTATTAATAATTTTAATTTTATTATTTTTTAAAATGAAAATAATTGGAAGATTTTATCCGTAAAACTAATAAATTGCTGGTAGATTCAATTTTTTTGAGTAGTTTGATAAATATTTGGGTATATAAATATCAATTCTCATAAGGATTTATTCTCTGGTTTATATTATAATTAGTAAATGTGTGCTTTGTGTGGGTTAAGAATTTCTTTATTATTTACGTTTTAGATGCTCTCCATTTACGGGATGAGCTGCTCAGTAAGTAGATTTTAAGAGATCTGATAAAGGATAACTACGTTGAATTAATTTGTTATTTAATCTCTACTGAGTTTGTAGTAAGTTAAAGCTCATAGCTTTGTAAAAAGGGCCGGAAAATTGTTTATGTCAGAAACAACGTTAATTTTTCTATGAAGGATTAAATTACTATAGTTGTAATAAGTTGGTATGAAATAAATGGTTTCCTAAATGAAATTGGATAATATGTATTATTATATTAATGTGAATGGCTGTGAATTCAGGCTGAAGGTGACATTTTATATTTTTGAATAAAATATCGACACATATATGTTTTTACAGAATATTTTTTTTTTATCCCTGCGGAGGGTAATAATACCTTAACATATATGTTTCGCTGAGTTAAGTGTTATTTTCTGAAATACGATAGCCCTTTAGTTTACGATTAATTCAATGCTTATAACACGGCTATATTTTATATAATAAAAAAACACCTTTCAGTTTGGAAATTATACCGAGCTGGTATTTCAAATTACTTTTATTAGTTGGTGTTTATTTATTTTTGCTAGATTCATGTTACTTTCTATTCGTATTAATTAGTGTAATATAAGATGTTACTATTTAAAGAACGGCAAAAAGTAGGTTATTCAAAAAGTATTATGCATATTTATGTGTCACAATTTTTATTCTGACAGACCTTTTCTGTTGGACATTAAATTTGTTTGGTTCATTTTTGTTTAATTTTATTAGAATTGCACATTTTCTTTTCATAAAGAGGGTTACATTAATTTATTTATTGAATCCTTTGTTTTCTAGGTTAATTCATATATTTTAATAAGCATCCTAAACATTTAATTCTGAATGAAAAAACATTTTCTAAAGCACTTTTATAGTTTTCAGTAACGATCGGATTAACGAGCCACTTTATTTAACTTTTATAATGTTTATTTATACAGCAGTGACTATAACAGCTAGGCACATTCAGTAGTTGCTTGGCTTAAAAATTCGTTGCATTTTGGGCTTCATTTAGTAGTTTCTGCGTTTTTATGAATGATTACTTAACTTTGGAATGCGTAATTGCACATCTAGTGCCAAAGATTTAAACTAAAGATTTAAGTTAAAGTTTTGATCCTATTACATATCAATGAATGCTAAAATCTGTCGATGAATTCAAACATTTTTTTAAACGTCATTTTGCACAGCTAAGACAAATTTATTAATTTCTTTGTAAAAATATTAAAGTATGCATTTTGTGGTCTATTTTTTATTTATTTATTAGGCCAAGTTATTTTAGATTAGTATAATATCATACGTCGTGTTAGCTGTATATTATTCACGTAGCTCTTACAAAATATGTCATAATAAAAATTAATACTTCATTTCGTAATTGAATACTTAACAGGATTACATCTAATTAGACTAAATACACAATTTATCTTTGCTTGGGTGATTTATTTACATTTATTTTACCGTCGTCGCTTGGGTTTTCGGTAGAAGCCGCGTATTTAATTTTAATGTATTTAGGATTCTATTAATAAAAAGATGTCAGTTTTATTAGTTTTTAAATTAGGGATTGCATGAAGGTATCAGCACTTTTCCGGCGATAATTTTTAATAAAAATACTTTTATCAGTTACTTGAATATCAGGAATACGTTTTTCAATATTTTAGGAGTTATTTTATTTTTGTTAATGAATTTAGCGTTAGTTAAACCTTTGTCTTAATAGTAATATGATTGCGTGCAGCAACTAATAATTTTCTTGTTGTTATCAATACCAACAAGAAGAAGAAAAATTGATACAGTATAGTTAATTTTGTTTCAAATATTTATATGCGCATTTTTTACAAACAGAATGACATCGCCGATGAAATATTATTATTTTATAGAAATATAACACTCAACATTTAATTTTCGTTTGGTATTTTTTAGATTATTATTATTGGGAATAGTTCTAAAATATATAATATTTAAATGACAAGTGGTATTATTAGCTCTGTTTTGAACTAGTTTAAATGAAAATGGTTTATTCTAATGAATGTAATTTGATCCGTAACGATATTGCGGGGACTGCTTTTCCCCATATAGAATTTTAATTAAATTTATCTTAATCATTGCAATTGTTTTTATTTTTTATGTTGCAATTTTTTGATTACTCTTTTCCTCTCTGCGAGTAGTTCCATATAAATTTTATTTTTTAATTTTTTTATACAAAATTTGTTTCTACACCTCTTAAATTTTATCATATATATATTTTTATAATTGCTTAGTTGTAGATATTTTATTTCAACTAAGTACCGTTAATAAATGAAAGCTTCGTATTAGCATATTATATTTGAAATTCCTGAATTATAGTGGGCAAATATTTTAGCCTTAATACTATATTTAAAAATGAAATGTAAAGGTTTTTGTGTGTGAATTATAAGGTTATACATGACATTAAAATTGGCCCCGTCGATTATAATTACAGGAGACTAAGATTTCACAAAACATCGATAAATAGAAGGTTTAAAGGTATTTACAGTATATTTTGTTCTTCAATACGAGCGAAACACGATTTTGTCCTCACTCGCTTAGTGTACGAAGCAATTGCGTGGGTAATTTTCAAAATGGTTTGTAAAAATAAAAGTTTTCCTTCTTTGTTTTTTTATGATTATTGTATAACACATTCGTTTAGATCAAAATTCCACAGAATTGTGATGTTCCATATTTTCTTATAGAATTCATATAATAGTTAAACATAAGGTTATCGTTGCATTGAGTTTTAGTCTGAATCACTAAGGTGTTAATATGAGGAAATTCTTACACAAATATTTTCTGCTGTGATATTTAAGCTTTCGTAATTTTCCTTCAATCATATTTTCATTTTAAAATTTTGTTTCTCGTAATTATTGTTACAAATGTGAAACTGTTTCAGTCGTATGAGAATATGATGGCAATTTGTCTATTATAGTTTTAACAAATCCGTTGAGAATAATATTGATAACTACAAAAGTTTTTCAAAGATGTCGTTGTAAATGGATATATATGATTTAGGATCAATAAAATATGGGCATTTTTTGTTATAGTCCTTTTCTGGTGTGTGTTCTAATGTATTATTATATGGAAGGTCTTTAAATTTTATGCGTGCATATATCAAGTGGTTCAAAAATTCAAAGGAATGTACATCACCCTTTTCTCCAGAACAAGTTGACAGATGTTGTGTTTGACCCGTTTGTTTCATTCTCTGTGTCACTTCTTACAGCAATGCAAAAAATTTGGTCTGTAGTCACTCGTTTTTAAAATATCTTTTGTTATAGGGTATTCTCTTGTTACCATAATGTCTCTTATTATTGGATAGGCTCTTGTTATCATAATATCTTTTTCTGAAACGATTCTTGATATTGAAATCCCTTTTGTTATAGAAAAGTTTCTTTCGACTAGAATCTCTCTCTATCTTGATATTGGATTTGAATAGCCGTTCAAGGGCTTTTGATCACGTTCAAACGTGCAGGGGGTTTTGGTTTTGGATAAACTCTTGTTATTGGATATACTTTTGATATTCTGATGGCGTTTACTTCTAATGACCTCTAGGTTACTGAAATGGCTTTGTTACGATAACATCTGATCATATTGGATATTCTCTTGTTATGATAATATCTGTTCATATTGGATAGCATCTTGTTATTTCAATGCTTTTGTAACAGAAATTCCTCTCGTTACCGCAACGGTTTTTTTTACAATATCTCTTGTTTCATCAAGTTCTCATGACATTAGATAGCCGCTTGTTATTGCAGTGTCTCTTGATATTCGATTGTCCATTGTTACCGCAGCGTATCTGGCTTTGGAACGTTTCTTTTTATTGGAATGTCTCTTGTGTATTAAATTCTGTTTTTATGTGAATATATCTTATATAGCAAAATTCGTTCCTATTGAAATGTCTTTTAATATTAGGCGGACTCTTGTTAGTGTAATTGCTCTTGTTAGTGCAATAGCCCCTTGTCAGTGGAATATCTCTTGTTAGGGCATTTTCTCTTGATATTACATCGTCTCTTGTTATTTAAATATAATTTGTTTTCGAAGGTTTCTTATTAGACTAGCTATTTTTATTGGAATATCTCTTAAAACTAAATAGCATTTTGTTATCTTAGAGTATTTTTTTAGAACTTTTTGTTATTGGAAAATCCCTTATTATGGCAAAATATCCTATCTCTTAAGATTTGAATATCTATTCATATTTCTATGAATTTGTTTTGGGTAGTCTCGAGTAATTGCAATGGCCCTTTTTTACAGTCTCTTGTAATTTCAATGGCTCCTTTTTTTTATAGTCTCTTGTGATTTCAATGGCTCTTGTTTAAAGCCATCTCTTGTAATTTCAATTTCTCTTATTTTTTATAGTCGCTTGTAAATTCAATGGCTCTTGCTTTGGATAGTCTCTTGTAATTGCAATATTTTTAATCTTGGATAGTCTATTGTTCTAGATAGTCTATTACATTAAATATTCTCTTGTTTTGGATAGTCTCTTGTTTAGATAATCCTTTGTTTTAGATAGTCCCTTGATTTAGATAGTCTCTTGTTTTAGATAGTTTCTTGTTTGTATAGTCTTTTATTTTAGATGGACTTTCGTAGTTGCTGTAAGGCCTAATCTTGTAATTGTTTCTCATATTAGATGTTCTCTTGCTATTTGTAGTCTCTTGTAATTGCAATGTTTTTAATCTTGGATAGTCTATTGTTCTAGATAGTCTATTACATTAAATATTCTCTTGTTTTGGATAGTCTCTTGTTTAGATAATCCTTTGTTTTAGATAGTCCCTTGATTTAGATAGTCTCTTGTTTTAGATAGTTTCTTGTTTGTATAGTCTTTTATTTTAGATGGACTTTCGTAGTTGCTGTAAGGCCTAATCTTGTAATTGTTTCTCATATTAGATGTTCTCTTGCTATTTGTAGTCTCTTGTAATTGCAATGTTTCTCATTTTGGGTAGTCTTTTGTTTTGAATAATCACTTTTTTAGATAGTCTCTTGCTTTTGATAGTCTCTTGTAATTTCAATATTTTTATGTTTGATATTCTCTTGTTTTATGCATTAAATATTCTCTTGTTTTAGATAATCTATTGCATTAAATATTCTCTCGTTTTGGATAGTCCCTTGTTTTAGATAGTCTCTTGTTTTTGATAGTTTCTTGTTTGTATAGTCTTTTATTTATATGGTCTCTCATAATTGCAATGTTTCTTGTTTGGGACATTCTCTTGTTTTTGGTCTTGTAATGGCAATGATTCTCATTGTGGGAAGCCTCTTGTTTTGAATAGTCATTTGTTTTAGATAATCTCTTGTCGTATAGTCTCTTGTTTTGGAGAGTCCCTTGTAATTTCATTGGCTGTTGTTTATAGCACTCTCTTGTAATTTCAATGGCTCTTGTTTTGTGTAGTCGCTTGTAAAGTCAATGGCTCTTGCTTTGGACTGTCTCTTGCAATTGCAATATTTTTTATCTTGGATAGTCTCTTGTTTTAGATAGTCACTTGCATTAAATATTCTCTTGTTTTGGAGAGCCTCTTGTTTAGATAGTCTCTTGTTTTAGATAGTTTCTTATTTGTGTAGTCTTATATTTTAGATGGTCTCTCGTAATTGCCATGTTCCTTATATTGGATGTCCTCTTGTTTTTGATAGTCTTTTGTAATTGAAATGATTCTCATTTTGGGTAGTCTCTCGTTTTGAATAGTCACTTGTTTTAGATAATCTCTTGTTTTAAATAGTCTGTTTTCTTGGAGAGTCTCTAGTAATTATATTAGCTCTTGATTACAGCAGTCTCTTGCAATTTCAATGGCTCTTGTTTTGTGTAGTCGCTTGTGAATTCAATGGCTCTTGCTTTTGATAGTCTCTTGTTATTACAATGTTTTTATGTTGGATATTCTCTTGTAATTTCAATATTTTTTATGTTGGATAGTCTATTGTAATTGCAATATTTTTTATGTTGGATAAGCTCGTGTTTTAGATAATCTATTGCATTAAATATTATCTTGTTTTGGATAATGCCTTGTTTTATATAGTCTCTTGTTTTAGATTATTTCTTGTTTGTATAGTCTTTTATTTAGATGATCTCTCGTAATTGCAATGTTTCTTGTTTTGGATATTCCCTTGTTTTTGATAGCCTGTTGTAATGGCAATTATTCTCATTTTGGTTGGTCTCTTGATTTGAATAGTCTCTTGTTTTAGATAATCTCTTGTTTGGATTGTCTTTTGTTTCTAGCACTCTCTTGTAATTTCAATGATTCTTGTTTTGTGTAGTCGCTTGTAAAATCTATGGCTCTTGCTTTGGATAGTCTCTTTCAATTGCAATATTTTTATCTTGGATAGTCTCTTGTTTTAGATAGTCTATTGCATTAAATATTCTCTAGTTTTGGTTAGTCCCTTGTTGTAGATAGTCTCTTGTTTTAGAGAGTTTTTTGTTTGTATAGTCTCTTATTTTAGGCGGTCTCTCGTAATTGCAATGTTTCTTATTTTGGACGTTCTCCTGTTTTTGGTAATCGCTTGTAATTGCAATGTTTCTCATTTTGTATAGTCTCCTGTTTTGAATAGTCACTTGTTGTAGATAATCTTTTGTTTGGATAGTCTCTTGTTTTGAATAGTTACTTGTTTTAAATAATCTCTTGTTTGGATACTCTCTTGATTTAGATAGTCTCTTTGTTTGGAGAGTCTCTTGTAGTTTCATTGGCTCTTGTTTATAGCGGTCTCTTGTAAATTCGATGGCACTTGCTTTGGATAGTCTCTTGTAATTGCAATATGTTTGATCTTGGATAGTCTCTTGTTTTAGACAGTCTATTGCATTAAATATTCTCTTGTTTTAGATTTCCTTGCAATGAAAATTCCTGAATTCATACGAGGGATGTAGCGAAAAAGATACATCAACTGATAAAGTCTTTAGTAATTGTAGATACAGGGCATGTTTTGTCGTTCATACGTCTGTTTTTCTTTCACTAATGCAAAGACGCCGATATTTCGTAAAGCAAACGGTGCGAAATATTCAGCAAAAGAGGAAACCGACGACGTAGTAACAAATTGAATCAATATTGTTTGACGTATCAGCTGAAAGACCTAAAGCAAGCCAAAATATGAGGTTTCATTCATATTTTATTTCTTAAAATATTTGTTAGCTTGTAAAACTAAATATATCTTTGTATCATTACAGAATAAGAATCTTATACCTATAATGTACATACATTAGTTAAAGAAATTTACTTATTGTATTTAAAGCCAAAATAAAGTGCTGAATTGAAATTATACTCGTCAAGTGAGCTTACTTGAGAAGATTGCTTGAACTTGTAATTTAAACTGAGTGGAACTGTCGTGCGTATTATCTGTAAATAATGAATGATCTTTAAGCCAGGAATTTAAATTGTTATTGTTGTTCTTTTGAAAATACTTATTACAATGCTGTGTTTGAAAGTGTCATGTATTGTTATGCAAAATCGTTTAATTTTTTTATTGTTATAAATAACAATATATCAAAAAACATTATTACAAATACCCTTTCTAAACGCAACGTAATACTAAAAAATAGTCAATATTCCTTCTATGGAGTAAAAAAAAATCACTACTTTTTTTCACTTAAAACCTTTATTATACTATACAGTATTAGGTTAGTTCATCAAAAAATGTTTTAACTGTATTTCAATTTTGTGCAAAATTAAAAAAGTATAAAAAATTTCTTCTGAACAAAATGTAAATCTCTCTTCAAATGTGGACATCATTACTGTAAATATTCAGTCAGACAGTGATTTAATCAACGGTGAAGGAAGTCACTGATTCCTTGGATAAGCAGTGACGACATTCATTCCTTCTAACAGAATTAAAGCCAATCAGTTGTTCATTGTCGTTAGGACCATTCGATCAGAACTGAGGACACTCAGTATTCCATTTCAACATATTGCATCAATCAGCATTAAATGCACTGAATCAGTGCATTTATGTTACCATATACACAACCTTTCACTCAGTTAGTCATAGGGATATTCAGGCTCTCTGCATATGCATAAACGAAACAGTGAACATTAGAAATATTTAAAAATGTAACCAAACAACCAATTTTACTGAGACTAATTCTCCTTTTTGGTGTTTCTTTTCCTTTCTGCGCATATTACATTTCCTACAGCAGCAGAAGTTCCCAATTAGTTTACATCGTGGGCCACTTTCGATTTTTTTTGGTCAGCGTGACAGAATATATGAAAAGAAATTACCTTGCTGTCTATATAGACATTGGTATAAATAGGGGGGGATTATCGCCCCTATAAAATTTATCATTCAATGAAATAGCATTGAAGGAAGAACTTCAGCTACTCTAGAAAAATTGCGCCATTGGACTGCAAGGTTTTTTACGCCTATGCATATATATATATATGTAAATTTGCGTTAACATCTTGGGTACAGATTTATTTGAAAAAATGCTTGCCTTTGGAACGGATTTAATTTGCTGATTCGCACTGGAAGAACTGTCCTCTTGCAACTGATACCAATCCCTCGTGCCATGAACAAGAATATACATGTTTAATTTTGTCCTAGTTTGAATGACGAATTAGACTCTTCATCCATAACTTAGGCAAGACAAGTGCATGATGAGTCTCAGTCGTCAAATGTACCCAAGGGGTTAAAAAGAAGTGAAAACAAAACAATATATGCCTTAATAGTGGTGGTGTAGACAAGCGTCAAATATATGCGCTTCGCCATTTCCCAAAATCGACATTTTATTCTAAATTTTACTTTTGACACAGTTTTTTTTTTCAGTTGCTTATCTTTAGTAGCCGGGCAAGTTTTGATTTTTCACGGGCCGGACTTACTACGCGGGCAGCCTATTGAAACTCAATGTTCTACAATGATGAACTTCTCAAATAACTATCTTTTGAATGCTGTGGTCGCTTTTCTGTGTAACTGTGATTTTTCTCGGTATAAAGCTTAAGCTGTTACTTGTTTAAATACACGATACTCTTTATAATGATGGTATTTCTAAACCATTTTCGTTTTTATGCTGGTTACATTTTTCGTAACGATTATTTTCACCTGTATCCTTACAGCGTATAATGCGCTTTCCATACTGATATCCCTAATGTCGACCACCATTTTGACAAGGGTAGTTTCTTAATTAAAAATTGGTGTTAGACGATCGTGTTCTCCACGAATCGAATACATTTCAAAGTGATGACCATTTTTCTGCACTGAACAGACACTCATTTTCTAAACAAAATCGTTTACTCAGCTTCGCTTAACAGCAAGTTATGAGTTCGCTCCCATTTACTTACACCAGCTTGAATAAAATATATTATAATTAATACTTGTTTCATGTATAACAGAAAAATTGCATACAAACCTTTAGGCGAGGCCTTTTTGCAATATATATTTAGTATTGAAAATGTTTCTACTGCATCTAAATCGAAAAGGAATCGCTATGTAAAGTATTATCCTGGCTAGTTTGTCAGGTAACATTATAGTGTATGAATTCTGCAAAGTTTTGTTCGTCAGTGAGTAATTTTGAAGGTCCATTCACATTTGTAATTATTGTTAAAGAGTCCACATATAGCATCTTGCTAAAAACTGAATGCCTGAAGAAATTATTTAATAGGGGGAGAATTAGGGGGGGATAGGAATCTCTTAGGGGAGATTCAGCAATTTTCAATGGTTTTTTATTTACTTTTTGCCAACATAAATATTTCTGTTTTTGTAAGTGGTTTATGGTTTAACTTTTGGGATATTAAACGATAATTTTATAAGCTTTCGTGTTTCGGTGATCAACAGCTTAACGCCGAAGTTTTTCTCCATGACAAACAGCCATTCAGAGAACTTTTTTGTATAAGGTGATTCCCTGGGAGAAACTAAGCCTTTAACAACGTTGACAAGTATTGTCAAACTCATTTTGAATTTGTGTTATTAGCTTGTTCTTTGTTTAGATTAATACGGAAAAATAACGTGCAATATTGTTTTTTAGACAAGATATTACAATCGGTTCGGAAATATTTTCACCTCTTCCACTCTCTTTTTCGCGGTTTTAATGTATTATAATAGATTTATATTCCTTATTAATTTTCAATTCCAGATGTCCCTGCAGTGGGGTGGTGCAGTGACAGAGTTTCGCCTCGCGTGTCCCAGATATAATTCCCAACTGTACCAAGAAAACAAACGCATATCAACTAAGAGTTCGGGGATTTGGTTTCCCAGAACATGAATAAGTTCGGATTTTTCAGGAAAATGGAGATTACTGGGCAATATGACCTTCGTTACCCTTTCGTCCAAAATCTGAGCAAGTTAAATTCCAAATGCAATGGAACCTGGCAAAATGACCAGCTTGGTAAATTGACCAGCTGAATAGGGTGACAACCTTTTATGAGAGAAGTAGTAGGGACTTTGTCATGCCCATGACATTTTCTGTAGTGTATAAGTAATCACCTGCTGTATATATGAAAATTGCAGTCCAGTCCGAAAGGTAGTAAATTTAGGCGGGTTTTACTTCATATTATTGTTTATCCATTTTCAGGTTTTCTTGCATCTTATTTTATTTATGTCATCTACAGAATACTTTTGTGATTTATGAAATTTTATGTTTCAAGTTGTGAATGTTAGCTTTAATAAAACACGTCTTAATTTTTATTTGTACTAGTCGAACACTAAGCATTAAATAAAGCAATAATTTTTATCAACGTCTTTAGGCGTAGTAATATTATCGCCGAAGTTATGGCGTTGTTAAATGGTGAACCCTTCGTAAAAGAAAAGAAATGTGTTTGCGAACGTCTCACCACCTATACACGCCATAACATCGGCATTAATATTACAACGCCTAAAAACGTTGATAAATGTTGTTGCTTTACGTTTTCATTTGTTTGAACGATTTCATTTATATGTTGTTTTATTTTAGTTATAGGTTTGAAGTATTACATGACTGAAGTATAATAAACAAAATCTACATTATGCAGCTACCACATACTGCAAGATTAATGAATAGGATGTTCACCATAATTGTAACATTATAAATTGTGTCATAATAAAGACAACTTACGGATACGGCCATACATTTTCTGTGCATTGATCGTTGTGCCTGTATAACTTTGGACTTCTAGGAAGTTTCCGGTAAGATGAAATGTGAAAAATACTACCTGTGCTGCTTTATCGACATCTTGTGGTTGTATTTATTTATTAAGCAGCATTAATGACTTGTAAACGGATTTGCGTTTTTGTATTTTTTTTTCTCCTATATGTCCACCACGCTTGTCATTGTCAGTCAATATTAATGTAATATCTATCACAAGAATATAAATATTTAAATGCTTTCTTTTCAAAATATTTTCTTTTTATTGACTAGTTTATTTTGTTTGTTTGTATTAGGTTGCGTTTTCAAAGTTGAGTGTTTTATTTCACATTTGGAAGATCGCCTTCAGCTCAGCGTATGTTATACAAATTGCATTGCGTTAATTAAAAAATGCCCTAATTATACTTAAACTTGAGCAATATATTCCCCAAAGAATATAAAATCATATTCTTATCTTCAGTAAATTTAAAGATCAGTTATCTCGTTAATAGCTATTAATTTCTCAATAATGTTATATTGCTAACCGTTTTTATAGGCCATTTCAAGTAAGCTGGCGAGGAATATAAGTTTCAATGAAGTCTCCTTCTAATAATATAATTCTAATAATATATAATTCTTAGAATATATTAAAATATTATTAACATTAACTATAGTGATTTCTCTTGGGAAAGTAAAACCTTCCTAATTACCTATTTAATGTATTAATGATGATATTTAACAATAAATATTTATTAATTTTTAAATTTAATAATTAACATTGAAACGAATGCTTGAATTACATATGTGAAGTGAAAGATACATTTTTACTTACCTCGGAATTTACTTTTAAAACAATGTAATTTGGATATCTTTCATAGAATTTTTATATCTATTACATAATTTCTATGTCTGTGACATGATGTGTGTGCCTTGTTAATTATTTTAAAATCTTCAAATTAAGTCTTGCAATAAACACAATACACAATTCTATTGCAAATAATTTTATTCAAAATTTATTAAAACTATTATGCATTGAACAAAATTTAAGTATAATTGACAAAAAAGGTGTTGCAAAACCAATTGAATTACGAAACACTTGATACAAGTTGTGCGTGATTTTATGTTTCAGTAGTTTATTTAATATTATTGTTTTAAAGAAACAAGTATTTCTTGGAATTTACTTATTAATATTTACAAAGCAAGTAAAATATAATTAAAATGACGAGAGTAAACTGCCATCATTTTTTATTATTTTTGTGTAGGGACAAATGTACGGGTATTAATAACATTTTCTTATATTGTTTATATAACGGAGCGTACTTTAGCATCTATTGCAATTTTAAATGACCATTTTGCGTCCAGTTTTTGAAATCCATAATGTAAATGTAAATATGTATTTATTCACTTCAAAATTTTTATGTTAACAAACTATGCATATAAGCTCATTATCGCATGTTCATAAGCTAAATTCAGGTATGCTTCTTTCAAGTAGAAAAGACTTGGTGAATCAAAAAAGTATAGGCGTCTTCACAAATATATTAGCACATATAACTTATCACTCCTCTGTCAAATTCAATCACTGTTTTAATTATTTTTAATCGATTTTTATTAGTTTTAGGTAAAGTATTTTTGGGAATAAAATTTTTAATCATGACTATGAATACATATATATAGATATATACTGTTTTTTATTTGTGAAAAATCTGATCGAAGTCTAAATTCTACGTGAGTTCGTACGAATTTGAACTTAAGATGGAAAATGAAATATCAGATTATTAAGACATGTAAGCAGAATTTATAATATTTTCATGTATTAATATATGGCTAAGTATTTACCTATTGCTTTATGGGTATGTTCTCTAATATTTCAGATGTCTTAAAATTTTTAACGAATTTTTTATATAAATCAGAATTTTTTACCATTCTATTAAAGATTAAATATTTGCTTACATAAAGGTATTATATAAAATAAATAAAAAGTTTCAGTGCTTCAGTTTTGGTAGCGTAATTTCGCATAAATCGACAAAATAGCTTGTTACGAATTTGAAGATTTAAACAATTTTGCTCTGAGTAAATAGAGAGATGATTGCACTTAATTTCGAGAATAATGTTTAATATATTGCATGAAAGTGGAATATGAGAGAAGTTTACATTTCAGTGTACTGACAAAATTATTATAAATAATTAAATATGATTTTATTAGCAGATCCTTGTTCCTTTCAGTTATGAATAATGATGTGTAGAATTACGAACTGATAACTTTTTAACCATTAATTCTCTTTAATCTAGTATTTTGCAGTCTTTTATCCAGTACGGTATTGTCTTTTATCTAATAAGCTATTTTATTTCATCTAGTATGCTATTATATTATATACAGTATGCTATTGACTTCTGCCTTGTGTGATATTGATTCACTTTTATCAAATGTACTATTGTTTCTGATTTTTATGGCATAATATTTATCATTTAACTAATATGTTATGACCTAGCGGCTCAGGATTATGCTACTTATTTATTTCTCTTATTTTGTGTTCTTTCCATTATACTGTCTAGTCATTGCATTTTCCGGCTCTTGGTAATGAACGAAGTTTGGTTTACTTTTAGAGTGGCTGCTTATCTTACATTTATATATGTGATTGTGGAAGTAGTTATATTACAAATTTTGGCAGTACAAAAAGATTGTTTTTCCTAATCTTTTTCATTCGATTTTGCGCTGTAAGATAATCATTAGGTTCCTTCAAATTTTTATTCCATTTCAAGCATCCTTATGTGTTGAAACTTGTAAGTATATGATCTGTTATAAGTTTTATTCCTTCTCTTTTATGGGTTAGGTGTGTTTTTACAACGGGTATGGAAGAAATTACAACTATAAATTATTCTCACTTTTACCTTTGGTGTGGTTTCTAAAGAATGGTGATGCCTCACATATAAAACAAAATTTGAACGACTGTACCAAACCAAATACCTTTGAGGATAAATTAATTTCAAGAGAAGTTTCGTCTTGTTACGGCATAAATATGGTTTTATGCTATTATGCTATAACAGTAGTGGTTTTCCGTAGTTATTGGCTATTTTACCTTTAGGTCTATTTTAGGGTTAATATATAATTGAGGAACGTATTGGAAGCAATGGTTAGTTGCTATTAGCATATATTTCTAATTTATAGTTAATTAATTTTATTTATTATTTTTTATTATTTATTTATTGTTTATTATTATTATTAGTTAATTATATTCAATTTTATTCATTTCTGAGTTTTCGTGTGCTATTTTATGTCAGGAGGTGTAAACGAATGCTACAAATAAATATTTTTTTTTTCTATTTCACGTTACAAATACTCTTGCTATTTCGTTATGGTCATTACATACATTGGTTACGGAAGATATATGTTTATTGTACTAGTTTTTTTTTTTTTGCCACCAGGATATCCGAAGTAAAACTGCATGTAATTTTTTAATATTTTATTGTAAACTCTGTAAACGTAACTTTTCCACAGCGTTTATAAATTTAGAGGGTATGTTTCAGTATTATTCTGATTTTTTTGATAATTGAAATTTTTTAAATAGACTTTATACATACGATTCTGTTTCAATATTTACAGGCTACATTTTTGCCTATTTCGTATAAGAGAACGGGCAATTTACAATAAGCAAGGAAAAGTTTTCTCACAGATATTTATTACCGTATTTTTGGAAAGTAGTATTGCTTCTGCTGCAAAGCAACTCCTGTAAAATACCCTTCCATTATATTCCTCATATGGAGATCCTGGGGTACCCATTATATATCAGTTTATTTTCAAGATTAGATTTCAGCATTAAGGGATCACTGTACTAGCATTAGGACGAACTTATTAATTAGGAATTAATAAAATATGAATTGAGTTTTTACTAGGAAATAAAATAATAATACCCTTTTCAGATACTATTAATTCACCAACTCTTCTATAAGTGTGTTTTTGGTTTATGCGAGCTGATGAAAATAAGCAGGTCTGATAAATTTATTATTTAATCCCTGCAAATAATTGTGGGTTAAAAATCAGAGTGTTGTGGAAAGAACTAACACTTTGTGCCGGGGAAAATATCTATCTATTTTATGAAAAATGTTGTTGAATTACTTTGGTGAACATTTATTAAACAAATAAATTGTTTTTAAATTAAATTTTGCAATATTTATTATTTTATCAATAATAATTTTTCAGGCTAAACATAAAATTTTT
Source organism: Dysdera silvatica (assembly GCA_006491805.2). Taxonomy (NCBI): domain Eukaryota; kingdom Metazoa; phylum Arthropoda; class Arachnida; order Araneae; family Dysderidae; genus Dysdera; species Dysdera silvatica. The sequence continues at coordinate 5,883 of QLNU02003913.1, read as the reverse complement.
CTATGAACTGATATTTCTGTGTATTATATTTTTGAAGGAAATATTAATATATATTTTGCTGGAGGTAAATATAGTTCTATTTTATGATTATTAACAAAAAATAAAGTGTAGTTATATCATTTGGAGAAAGATAAAATTCGTTTAATAAAATACACATTATGGATCTTTGGGTTTCATAATTTTAAATTCGGAAGCTTTTTTTTCGCTTGATATTAAATCATGTCGTTGGTTTATTTCGTTTATTTTTAGTAAAACTGCACGTATTATTTATACTATGAACGTTGGATTAGTATATTTGTTGAATAATTTTTTTATTACAGTGATTTTGGCAAAAGTCCTGAACATTTAGTCTCAGGCGGATAATCATTTACTCCAGCCATTTTATAGCAATAATTGAGTTGAAAAATCATCTGATCCACCTTTCCGCAATGTCTATTTTTACTAGCAGTGAATGTAACAGCTGGACATTTAATGATTGAACGGCTTAAGAATTATTTTTATTTATTTTTTTTTTAGTTTCCTTTAGTATTTTCTGCAGTATTATAAATGAACTTGTAAATTTCGAAATACCCTGTCGCTCATCTGACGTTGAGTTTCAATGCTATTGTAAATAGAAAATTGCTAAAAGCTTATAAATTCAAAATTGTGTTCTTATAACAAGATATTTTGTGATTAAAAGAGGTATGTAAGTTATTTTCGTAAAAAGATTGAAATATTTGTTTTTTGGATGCACTTCATTACTAAATTGTTATTAGTGCTATATACTTGCGGTTCGTGCAATTTCATGAAATCAAGTTTAAGGGGATATTTTTCGTGAGAACTCTTATCAAAGATGGCATAACAAAAAGGCGATATCTTGTTTTTAACGGATTGATTAATGCCATTACATATAATTAGAACAAATGGAAAATTTGTTTTTTTTTCGCGGTAATTTTTTTTATATTTTTGAGTGTCATGGTGGACAGTTTTCAGTGAAGTCGGGATAGTTATATTTAATATTATTGATGACGAATATGGGTATTTTTCTTTCAAGTGCGTATAGACACACTTCCTACTAATGACATTTTATTGTCAGTGAAATTTTTCACCTATATTTTTCGTTTAATTAATGAAATATATAACATAACCTTTTTTCCACTGCTATTAGGTATGGTTTTAAATAAACGTTATGGTGATAATTCTGAAATTTGGGATATTAAAATAGTAAGTAATTTTGCGAACTAGTTTAAATTCTCTAAATTAAAAAGTATGCAAAGTGCCTTACGGAATTCTTTTTGTGTAGACGAATAATATTCTTCGCAAGAATGGAAATAAAGCTGAAATATTTTTGAAATATTTGGACAGAAATATCTTTTTTAACCCTTGTTGTAATATAATATTTGCCAGTAAACTGGAAAAGTGTCGTAAATAAAAATTTTAGGTTTCTGTTGTAATTATGAAGATCATCATATTGCGAATTTCTTATGAACTAAATTGTATAAAGTTTTTTCAAAAGTATGAGCATATGTATATGTTCGTAATTTACATATATTTTCTATTTCTTATTCCTAAATATTTACTAAATATATATAATACTGATCGAAATTAGTGGTATTCTTTGTTGTTTAAACTAAACGGAGTCAGATTAAAATGCTCAATCTATTCATACAAATTTAGGGTTCGGACTTTTAGGTGTAAAATTTTCCTGTATTTGGAATTCATTTATACGAATTACAATGCTGCACATTTCATTATGTGAATTAATTAGACTATAGTTAAATATAAAATTCTCTCAGTATTTGTTTTATCCGGAATCTGAAAGACTGGTTTGTGGAAATTTGTAAAATATGTTTCGACGATGATATTTCAGCTTATGTACGTTCCATCTACGTTTAGTTTAAATTTTAAATTTAGTTCACGTAGATACTATTATAAATATAAAACTGTTTAAGCCACATGGGGATATGATGGCAATTTATCTATTATAATCCAGATTTGTACCTATGCTCCTAATACATCAAATCTGTTGAAGATGATATTATTAATTGCAAAAGTTTAAAACGTTGTCGTTGAAAATTGATATATAAACATGATTTAGAATTAATAAAATATATGCATTTTCTTGTTAAATTTTGTTAGAGATTTTTCGGAATACTCTAATTCATGGAACAAAGAATTTTTAATTTCTTACTCATGCACGTATCAAGTTATTCAAAAAATTCACTAAATTTTACATCACCTTTTGCTCCAAAACGATTTGGTCGACGTTGCGGATGAACTCTTTGTTATATTGCCTGTGATAGTTCCTATAGCAATACAAATATATTGTTTCTACTCTCTGCTTTTAAACTCTCTCCTTTATTGAATTTGTTCTTGTTTTCGAACGATTTTTTTTGTTGAAATTCCTTTTGTTACAGCAGCTTCTTGTGATTGTAACCTCTTTTGATAATGGACAGTATTTTGTATTTGCAACGAACATCGATTTTTGATAGACTCCAATTGATTGAGATTACAATTCCATTTTTTATGGCAATGTCTGTTAATATTGGACAGTCTCTTTTTACCACAAAGCCTTTTGATACACGATAGCTTTTGTTACCTCAATGTCTTGCTTCTGGAACGTTTCTTGTTATTGAGATGCCTCTTGTTATAACGCAATATAATGTTATTTAATAATTTGTTATTGCAAAATCTATTGTTTTGGAACATTATTTGTTGAAATATCTGCCGTTTTTGGAATGGCCGTTAGTATTGGATAGAATCTTGTTCATCTCTTGCTCTGGAACGTTTCATACTTTGGTTCGTCTCTTATTTTGGAACTTTTCTTGTCATTTGAATGTCACTTATTATAGCAAAGTGTCTTGTTTTGGCAATGTTTCTTAATGTCATATAATCCCTTGATATTATGTAGCTCCTTGATATTATATAATCTTTTGATATTATGTAGTCTTGTGATATTATATATTTAGTTTTTATTGTAATATCTCTTTTTTGAACTGGTTTTTATTAGAATAGATATTATTATCTGTCTGCTAATATTGGACAGTCTCTTTTTACCACAAAGCCTCTTGATACACGATAGCTCTTGTTAGCGCAATGTCTTGCTTGGAAACCTTTCTTTTTATTGAAATGCCTTTTGTGACGCCGCACTATAATGTTATTTAATAATTTGTTATTGCAAAATCTATTGTTTTTTAACATTTCTTATTAAAAATCTATCGGTTTTGGAATGGTCCTTAGTATTGGATAGAATTCGTTAATCTCTTGCTTTGGAACGTTCCATACTTTGGATCATCTCTTACTTTGGAACTTTTCTTGTCATTTGAATGTCACTTATTATAGCAAAGTGTCTTGTTATGGCAATATTTCTTGATGTCATATAATCCCTTGATATTATATAGCTTCTTGATATTATTTAATCTTTTGATATTATGTATCTCCTTGATATTATATAACCTTTTGATATTATGTAGTCTTGTGATATTATATATTTACTTGTCATTGTAATATTTATTTTTTTGGACTGTTTTTTATTAGAATAGCTATTATTATCCGAATGTTTCTTGTCATCGCAGTGACTGTTATTTTTGAATGTTTCTTGCTTTGGAATGTTTTCTCACTGTTGCAATATCCCTTATTATAACCAAATCGCTTGGTATTGGAATATATCTTTATAATGGCTCTTGATTTGGACAACCTATTTTTACTCCAATGGCTCTTGTTTTAAGTAATTTCTTGTAATTGAAATTTTGCTTGTTTGGGAATGTCTTGTTATTGAAACGATTCTTGTTTTTAATAGTCTAAGATTTTTTGAAACAATTCTTGCTATGGATGGGAATTTAAGATATTGGGCAGTCACGCTCGTTATTCCAATTGCTCTGGTTTTGAATAGCCTCTGGTTATTGAAATGACACTTGCTGTGACGATTTCTGTGGATACCGCATTGTTGCTTGTTATTCCAACGATCCTTGTTTTGGAATGTCTCTTCCTCTTAAAAAGTCTATTGTTATTGCAACGGTTTTCTTTTAGGATTGTCTCTTTCTATTGAGAGTCTCTTGTTATTCCAACGATTCTTGTTTTGAAATGTTTCTTGCTATTTCAGTCTCCTGTTTTTGAAAAACCTTTCAATATTGAAAAGTCTCCTGTTATTAAAAATTTCTTGTTAATGAAAAGTCTCTTGTTATTTAAAAGTCTCTTGTTAATGAAAAGTCTCCTGTTATTGAAAAATCTCTTGTTATTGAAAGGTCTCTTTTTAATGAAAAATCTACTGATATTGAAAAGGCTCTTGTTATTGAAAATTCTCTTCTCTTTGAAAGACTCTTGTTATTGAAAATTCTCTTGTTTATGAAAAATCTCTTGCTATTGAAAAGTCCCTTGTATTTGAAAAGTTTCTTGTTATCAAAAAGTCTCTTGTTATATAAGAGTGGGTTGTATTTGACAAGTTTCTTGTTATCAAAAAGTCTCTTATATTTGAAATGTCTCTTATATTTGAAAAGTCTCATATTTGAAAAGTCTCTTATTAATGAAAATCTCTTATTAATGAAAAGTCTCTTATCAATAAAAAGGCTCTTGTTATTGAGAAGTCTCTTGTATTGAAAATTCCCATAATTATTGAAAAGTCTCTTGTATGAAAATTCCCATAATTATTGAAAATTCTCTTGTCATTGAAAAGCCCCTTGTTATTGAAAATTGCCACAGCATTAAAAATTCTCTTGTCATTGAAAAATCTCTTGTTAATGAAAAGGTTCTTGTTAATGAAAAGGTTCTTGTTAATGAAAAATCTCTTGTTATTGTGAAATCTTTTGCCGTTAAATATCACGTGTTCACGTTAAATATAACGTGGAATAGTTCTTGTTATTGGGATATCTCTCTCTTTATAGGAGTATCTCTTGTTATTATGAAGTCTCTTATCTTTAAAACTCGTATGTTATTGGAATATCTATCGTTATTGGAGTATCTCTTGTTACTAGACTGTCTCTTGTCTTTGAGTATCACGACTTTGAATTTCTTTTTTTTTTGTTGGAATGTCTATTGTTTTTGAATGTCTCTTTCCTTTATATTTCTCTAGTTATTGGGATGTCACTTGTCTTTGAAATTCTCTTGTTATTGGAATGCCTCTTATCTTTTAATAGCTCTTGTTATAAGAATTTCTCTTCGTTGTAGGAATATCTCTTCTTAATAGAATGTCTTTTGTCTTTGAATTTCTTTTGTTATTGGCATGTCTCTTGTCTTTTTATGTCTTTTGTTACTGGAATGTCTTTTATCTGTAAATTTCTCTTATCATATGAAAGTTTCTTTTTATTGCAATGTTTCATGTTATCGGACTTTCTCTTGTAATTACAGTACATTTTGCTTATGATTATCTCTTGTAATTGCAGTGCTTTTTGATTATGATTATCTCTTGTAATTACGAGGCTTCCTGTCTTTGAATATCACTTGTAAGTACAGTGCTTCCTACCTTTGAATATCTGCTGTTATTGCAATATCTCCTGTTATTGGAATATCTCTTGTTAGTGGAATGTTTCTTTTCTTTAAATATCTCTTTTTATTAGAATGTCTCTTTACTTTGAATATATGTCTTTTCTTTGAATACCTCTTGTTATTGGAATGTCTCTTTACTTTGAATATCTCTTGTTATTGGAATGTCTCTTTTCTTTAAATACTTCTTTTCTTTGAATATCTCTTTCTTTGAATATCTCTTGTCATTTGAAATTTTCTTCTTAGTGGAAAGTGTTTTTATTGCAATATCTCATGCTATTGGAATGTGCCTTGTTATTACAATCCTTCGTGTAATTGGACTACTTCTAGTAATTTGTAGTTTGTAGATATTGGACTATTTCTTGATAAATTGTCTCTAACTATTGCAATATTACGTAAGAAACGTAAAGAGAAAAGCATACGTTG